>CABFVX010002619.1:51638-78824 GCA_902151425.1 Timema shepardi | reverse complement strand
TAAGGTTTGCAAAGCTGTAAAGTGGAGTGGAAATGGAAGATAAATATAATCAATAAAGTCGGAATTGCAACAAGGTGATTAAATGAAAGTTATTCGAGAAACGGGTTAGAAAAAAAAGAAAAACTTTAGGTTAGTGTGAAAAGAGTTTTTATTTAAATTAACAATCAAACCTGTGCAAAAAAAAAGGAGGGGAAGAGCTTTATAAAAAGAACCTTATCTGACAGCTGGAAAAGGTTTTTTTTGTTTAGCACAGCGTTTTACTACCCATTTAGGTTAAGCGATCATGTAATAATTATGCTACTGGTTTAGGGATGAGGAAGGTTGAATTTTGAGGAAATGTATCCACTTTTGCGTGGAATGAGGAGGAACCATTTAGTAAAAGCCACACCCATTCGGGGTCGGACCATAATTTCCCCATCATCGGCTGTTTAGTCTATTGCGAGATGTTGCGGTCATTGAAGCGGGTGGTTAGAAAAGTTACTTGATTTACTTTCGCGTATTCATACGTCAAGTCATATTGTCTTCATCTAACACTTTTTATATATACTACCCGCCTCGGTGGCGTAGTTGGCTAACGCGCTTATCGTGTTGAGCTCGACTGCTGAGGACGGGGAGATCAAGGTTCGAATCTCGGTCGGGTGAACTGGGGGTGGTTTTTGCGAAATGGTTTTCCACTCTCCCTCCACGCAAATGCGGGTTCACTTCCTCTAATTCAACCTTCCCAATTCCTAATCCATTAGAGTAATTAGTACTTAAAAGCGTATAACCCGAACGGGTAGTAAGACGCGGTGCTAAATATTATTATTATTATTTATATATATATATATATATACTATTATTACTAGTGCTATAATAAATAATAAAATATTATTAATTTTGACCGCAAAAATTTTGCATTTTATAAAAGACTCTTACTATCGAAATTCGTAATATATTTTAGCTAACTATTGATTTGGCATCATCTACTTCCTCTAAGATAATTCACTTATTGTGCAAGAGAAGAAATCTAAAACTACAAAATAATTTCAATTGGATTTAATCTTAAAAGTTAAGTGATATAGAAAAATTATTCTTATTTTTATTATTATTATTATTATTATTTATCACCGAGTCTTACTACCCGTTCGGATTATACGGTTTTTTAAGTACTAATTACGCTAATGGATTAGGAATTGGAAAGGTTGAATTAGAGGAAGTGAACCCGCATTTGCGTGGAGGGAGAGTGGAAATCCATTTAGGAAAAACCACCCCCAGATCACCCGACCGAGATTCGAACCTCGATCTCCCCGTCCTCAGCAATCAAGCTCAACACGACTGGCGCGTTAGCCAACTACGCCACCGAGGCTGGTTGTATAAATTAATTGTTAAATGAATTGAATTATTATCTGCCTTGTTTCCCAATCAGTAAGAATTAGATTTACCGCCAAAAATGTGTAACTAGGTCATGTGTTGCATTAAAAAAAATTGAAAATGTTTTTGGCAAGAAATTTGATAATTTTTTTAAATATCACTAGAAGGTCCTATGATTATTTATAATATACATATAAGGAATGTACCGTAACACGTGGGACCTACTTCAGCAGCGGACAGGACACGGACACACACACACACACACACACACAAATAAATGTTACGGTATACCACACAGACTTTCTCCCGCTTTTATCTCAAAATAGACATTTACTAAAAACTTGTAAGATTTGTAAACCCAAATAATAGGTCCATCTATACATTGTTGTAGAAACACTCCACCAAAGATCATAACTGAAATAGTATAAACTGTTACTTACTCTATGACATTAGGAACTAGGAACAATGTTACAGTTGGTGACCTGGCGGTCTAGGGGTAAGGTGTCAGACTCCTGTGCTGGCGGCCGGGGTTCAATCCTCGGTCCCGGCACAGATTTATCTGATTACCAAACCCTTCCTTCACCTCTGACAAGACATCTTGTGAATGTGGGGAATGCCAGGCCTCCACCGTGGTTCGGATCCCACGTTAAACTGTAGGTCCTCCATTTCATCTCACAATCACCCTACCATTACACATTAGCGTAAGTGCGTATAACCCTAACGGTTTAGTAAGACGCGGTGCTAATAATAATAATAACACTATTACTGAACAATTGAAAAAATAGAAACATAATATTTGTCCAACAAAGAGAATAAGAATCAAATTAAATTTCAAATACCTGAATTAAAAAAGTATATATATTTGCTTATAGATTATCAATTATTGGTTTTATAAAAATGTATTTCAAATCAAAGAGTTTTATCTTTAATATTAATGCTTTATCATGGTAAGCTATTTAGTGTCTCAAATAGTTCAGTGAATTTTTTTAATTTGGATATTTAAGCTTATGTAAACTACCCTCAAAGTCATTATTTTCACAGGCAAATAAGAATAGAATTTTAATTTTATTTTTAATGATAAAACAGTGCCTAGATATAAAATTTAATTAAAATCGTTAAAGCAACTTTCAAGAAAGAAAATCAAATATTTTTAATTTTTTTTTTGTCTTTTCAGTAAACTATCTCTGATTTTAAGGTTTAATATATAATTCCCAAAACGCCAAGGGGGGAACCTTTTAAAAAACGTATATACCAAGTTTTAGTTAAATCTGTAAAGTGGTTTCTGCTCTAAGCCGAGGTACAGATAGAAGGAATGGAGAAAACCTCTCTCTCGATTTAAGGGGGTCATGAAAATTCGACAACTATCAAAAATTCTCGTTCAATTTATATTTTAATATCATAATACTTCTCTCTCCAGGAGTCAAGAGAAACTAACAAAAAATATTTAAAAAGTTTTGTTGCCAAAATATTTAATCTAATAATTCCACAGCGATTATTTATATTAGAAATCAAAAAGTTTTAATGATCTTTGCAACAAGCATAAAGTAAAGTGAAAGTAAATTCTAAATTATATATATAATGTTTGTTCTCACAGTGATTCAAGGGAAAGATATGTTAATTGCGAAATTCTCCCACGCAAAACAGCACTAGTTTCTGACAAAGCAATTTCATGATCATTATTCTTAGCTTGCAAGAACCCTGAGAGGTCCTCCGCACCTAAGAGCGCTGTTTAGTGTTCGTTCCTGTTTAATTAACCTCTCTGCACCAGCACACGCTGTTGTTTTCTCTCTTTTCTCACATCTGGGTACAGTCTGTTCACAGAAATAGAAGAAAAAAACACACACAAAAAAAGTTCTACCGAAAACATAAGTCAGCGGTGTAATTACTTTATAAATATGATATGCGAAATGGAAATTCCTTTTCATACTTACCTAAGAGCAATTCTACTAAATTAATAAATTGTGTTCGGAAGTTTATGTCCTAAGTGAAATATTTATGCAAATAAGTACCTAAAATAACATTAAAATGTTCTTAATAATTCCTAGGCGTCATCCTTTAAATGAGTTAACAACTAATCAGCCGACTCATGTTGGCGAAGATAATGGCAACACATGTGTGGATAGAGGGTGTCATGTGGAACACACAATGAACCCTTCAACCGTTAATCTCAGTTTCCTAGACCGGAGCTATTACTTCTTTATTCAAGTAGCTCTTTAATTTTCCTCACGAAAATGAGTTGACCTACGTTTCAGACTTCACAGAAAATCTTGAAGAGCCAAGGATCGAACCCGGGATCTTTGAGTTTGTAGTCAGGAAACCTTAACACTAGACCACAGAGGCTGCCAAAAAATTATAATGATGTATTTTATTACTGTTTGAAATATTTAACATGCACTTTCTGAACCGACTGATTATTTCAGTACATGACTTGTAAACTAGATTAAATCTAGAACAGACACAACATCCAGCCCCCTGCCGTTAATTTATCACCGTTAAAGGAAAAAATCACATTTAAGCATTTACACCTTTTGCAGTCATTACGAGAATCGAACACAGGTCCCTTAACTTAGTAAGAATATACGCTACCCACTAAGGTATCCGATTATATTTTTTTTAACACACCTTTCATTGAGGTAAGCTGCCTGAACATATTTAATGAATACAGTCATTTTTTCATAGGAAGGGTTCTTTTATGTGACAGCTAGGGAATTTACTAGCTACTTTTCCGTATTTATACGTAAAGTAATGTGATCTGCAACTATCCCTTTTGATAGATATTACCAATACTTAAATAAAACACTAATAATTTAATAAAATGTTATCAATCTGACAAAAAAAATGTATTTTCCATAAAGCCCTTCCCATGAAAATTTAAGTGTATTATATTTTATTTGTTTTGGCACCACGTCTAAGCGTTGTGATTACATGAATCAGTAAAGAAGGTTGAATTTAAATGAAATGTATCTGCATTTTCTTGGAGGAAGAGTGTAAAACCACTTAGGAAATAATCCTTAGTACACCCGACCGGGATAGAACCTCAAATCTCCCCGTCATCGACAGTCTAATTCACTGCAAGAGTAGTGCCTTAGACTATGCGGCCACCAAAGTGGATAAGAAAACTTTTTAAAACATGGCTGATTGATTACCAATTTTTTTAAATCTTAATACAAACTTCTAAAGTACATAATATTTGGTCCGACCATTTCTTTATTTATTGCCTCTTGACTTACATTAGCCCCACGGCTTCATTGGTGCTGACTGACAGCTGACAGATAACGGCTTTGAAAAGTTACCAGAACAAATTATGTATCCCTACACCGAACAATATGAGCTGCAAAAGCATGTGTTTAGCAGCTGTCACTTATGACAATCAAAATGTAGGTATATACCTAAAGGTTGACTGTCAGAAGTCAGCTGTGAGCTTGTCAGTCAGCACCAAAGAAGCCACGGGGCTACTGTAGTTAGGCCTACAGGTTGACCTACATAATTCGATGAAGCTTTTTTTTTAGTAGACGGCGCCCTTCAAACTCAATATTGTGTTGTTGATTTTTAATGTTTATTTCCAAGATATTATAAAAAAAGAAGGTGAACTTTTGGAAGCAGTAACGCTTCCTTGCACCTTCAAGTTAACGAAGCGTGCGTTCTACTACCAGGTTCTATCATCTCACGAAAGTTTTCTTGTCAAGTCATAACAATATTATTACTCCTAGTCATCATTATCATCAGAGCTTGTTCATGAATAATGGTTCTTCCATAAAAAAAAAGCAACAACATGAAAGAAATAGGAAGGGTAATGGGAAGATGGTGGAAATATGGTTCCAAATGGCCAACCCCCTCCCCCGCCCCCATAACAATGGAAAAGGGGTTGGGGGGGGGGTAAATACCATCCCGAACAAGCGAACAGTAACATTGCAAGCAAGGTAAGTAAAATTTATATTAAATATTAAAGTAAAGAATAAGACATACTAAGGTGAGTTCACATTTAAGAAATAATGAAAGGTATTTTTTTTAACCAAGTACTATTTAAAAGGGAATGAAAAAGAACGTAAGTTAAATTATATATTATTCCCAATCTTATAACAAAACTATATTTTCGCACATAACAAAATAACATATGGTTTCAGTAAATACGTTTAGTTTAATTTTTTACAAATAGTAATCTCAACAGTTCTTGAAATTTACTATAGACCTAACATAATTCAACTATTACTTTTCCTTTCACTCTGAATTATTATTCATCAATATGATCGTGATTAATATCAAGATCTGATAAAACTACCAACTAAATATATCTACTGTAATAAAATGGTAATTAAACTGTAAAAAAAAAATGGCTATAAAAAAATGCAAACATAGTGAGTGACCATAACTCGTGTTTAGTACCATCCAAACTTAAAATTTATCACGTAAGTCTCAACAATAGAAAATCATTTTGTTCCTTAAACTTTTCCGTTTGTTAATCAGCCTAAATTCAAACTATTCATATATTGATGCAGTCAGTTGTAGTATAGACATATATACTACAACTATATATACTATATACTATGTATATACACACACAATCATCGCATCTATTGAAGAGCTCAGTCGTAAAATACAAGATATATATATATATATATATATATTCAAACATTGCATCTATTGAAGCATTCAGTCATAGAATACAAGCAATATATATTCAAACTTCGTATCTATTGAAGCTTTAAGTCGTAGAATACAAGGTATATATATTCAAATTTCGAATCTATTGAAGCATTATCAGCTATATATTAAGAGCTAACCCATTTTGTCCCTCTTCACACAAATGTCCAAAGGAAGTCAATTTAGCTTAAGCTCTAAAGTAAACTTACTTACCACCTTCCTGTTTTAGGTCCACCTCAATCCCCCCCACCTCACCCACCCGTTCACCCCTACAGAGCTCATCCGCCCCAACCATGGCCGGAGTTTCGTGGTGGCTTGGGTATTACAACTTGTATTACAATTTTAATGGAGGTTCTCTTACCCACCAACGCCCCCTTTATCCTTACCCATAGTATCAAAACTTTGAAATCCAACATCCTCCCCCCACCCCCTCGCCCTTTTCATCTTTACCACAACCTCCGTTTTTAAGCCTATCCGATGGGCATGTTCACGACAGCAGAGATGAGATGATAAAATATCAATACGATGTAAAAAAAAAACTCCTCTTTTTCCTACCACCTAGGGATGTGGTGTCGGAAGAAAAATATCGATACCATACTATTATCGAGAGAAGAGTATCAAAAGCAGTAAGTATCGGTATCGAAACGCACATAGACTTTTCTTCTTCGTCTGCTTGAGACACCCTTGAGTTAACCGAGTCAATTGAGCTCTACAAATCATATTTTGTAGTTTGTGACGACCATGCTCATTGATAAATGATGGGACTGTAGACTGCTCACCAGTCGCCCCATCACCTGATCAGGCATCAAGTTATATTGATAAACAAAGATGAAAATTGTTCTTCCTCCACTGTCCACCCTAGACAACATTCAATCCCAACAAGAGTGAAGATAAAGGTATCGAGTAAAAAAAACTAATATCGAAAGTAAAATATCGATATTAGTAAAGTATCGATAATTTTTTTTCACATACATACCACCTATTCTTTTAGGTCTATTCAATGGGAATGTTTATGATAGCATAGACGAAACGATAAATTATCAATACGGTCGCAAAAAGTCCTTTATTTTTCCTTTTTCCCTCCACCTGTTCTTTTAGGTCTGTTCAATGGGAATGTTTATGATAGCATAGACGAAAAGATAAATTATCAATACGGTCGCAAAAAGTCCTTTATTTTTCCTTCTTTCCTACCTTATCTTCTTTCAGGTCTATCTAATGGGCATATTTACGGCAGCATAAAAGAGATAACATATCAATACGGTAGTACGATGCTTCCATCATGAAATATTTGTCACTTATGACATAAATCATGTATGGAAATGTTATAAGATACAGTAGTGCTGATAAAGGTTAGCAAAGAATGGTAACATTGGACAGGTATACAGAAAAGGAGAGTTAACATGGTAGGCCATATGATGACGTGATAGTTGGACGAAGATGATTAGAGAAGGATATGTGGAAGGGAGAAATTCAAGATGGCGACCAAGACTGGAGTACATGATTCAGATAGCGAACGAGGTCGGCAGAATAAGATTTTTTTTAAAACGTATTAAAAAAATGTTCAGGAGAACCTAAACAGGATAGAGAGTTACAGAAAACCTATCGCAAGTATGTGAATCCTGGGGTTGAATCCCGAATAGTTGTGGTTTCTTCGCTCTCACCTTTAAAATGCGAGTACATAATTATTTAAACACCTTTATCACCCCTACACCATTAGTTTAAATATATGACGAGCTTGAATGGGTGAAGGCACGTGGTGCATCAACAGTAAAGTATGCCATCTCTTGTTTAAAGGGGGTTCAATAAAGTTTTAAAATATTTTAACTTCACCNCCCCCCCCATGTAAAAGCATGTCGTTCCGTAGATTAACAAAATTTGTTCCAAAATAAATCTTATTGGGGATCTTCTATAACATTTTCGTTGCTTCTAATACATAAACATACGTCGACCTCGGTTTCCTTAGGGTAAAGTGTTCGTCTCAGAGCCCCCCGATCTTCATGGGTTCAAACCCAGCTGAGGTCAACGGCACAGCTACGTAATGAGGGGATGTAAAGCCGTCGGTCCCATGTCGATTGTGGCATGTAAATGAACCTTGTATGTTATGTGAGAAGACCTTTCCCGGGTGAATTCGTAGGCCCTTTAGCGCTCGCTCGTAGAAATTCAGTATGGAAGGCAATGGGGAACCACCACACTTTCTGAACTCTCTTAGTATGTTGGGTTTCTAGCAGATGTTGCGGACAAAACTATCCAACCTAAGGGATGAGTGCATGACGAGCACCTGATGAATGAAAATCACCCGCCTCGGTGGAGTAGTTGGCTAACGCGCTTGTCGTGTTGAAGCTCGACTGCTGAGGACGGGAAGATCGAGGTTCGAATCTCAGTTGGGTGAACTGGGGTGTTTTTCCTAAATGGCTTTCCTCTCTCTCTCTCCACGCAAATGCGGGTTCACTTCCTCTAATTAAACCTTCCCAATTCATAATCCACTCGAGTAATCAGTACGTAAAGCGTATAACCAGAACGGGTAATAAGACGCGGTGCTAATAATAATAATAATAATAATAATAATAATAATTAAAAGAGCTAGCCTGATATGTTAATGTCTGTTCGCCACCATTAGGGTGACATTTTATATAACGATTGAATTGGGTCCAAGTTTGCTGTTCCTTAATATAATAATTAAAAAGGGATGATGTCCTATTTTATAAATTTAAAGTTCTGGTGTTTTATAGTTTTTTTATTTTAAGTAGATAAACAGTTTTTTTGCTAGATATTTCACACGTTGTAGATTTTAATAAAAGCCCGACTATTGCTTTACATGCATGATGATTCCCGACACGTGAAATTTAGAAAACATATTAAGATGTCGTAGATTCCACTTACACGGCTCCTCGTCAGGAAGGAAAGTGAAGAGATGCGTGCCCTGAAGGGGTATATCAAGCGACATTTCCATCTAGAAGCTTCCTAATAGAAAAAAGGTGTGGTCATCCAGGTGCGTTTCTGTTCACAAAACTGCGTTGTCTTTTTAGACAGAGACGTAGGAGGATGTCGCCATACCTTGCAACTTAACAACTTAACACAAATAAATCTTACTACCCGCTCTCATTTAAAATATCGTAACTTTGAATAAAGATGTGAATAATATATTATTGAGATGTATAATTACATATCATTACAACTGGTCTTTGGGTTGTTGGTTGTTGGTTTAAGAATATATATATATATATATGTATGTGTGTATGTGTGTATGTGTATTTATATATAAATTTTCATATATATGTATATTAAAGTTTATGTATAAAATTGAAAATATCATGGAAGGCTCCACAAAATGTTTATTTCAGAATAAACATTTGGTGATTAAAAAGTCATGAATTGATCTACCCTCACAAAAAAAGCTAGAAAAATAATGTTACTATTTAATTATCCGTGAAAAACAATTAATATGATCCCTATTTGCCGATTTTCAGCCACTTATTCTTACCTATGGACTAATATTTCAATGAACATGATTAAGATGGGAGTTTTGGGCATTTTCTTAGCAGTTTTCTTATTAAAACTTTTTTTGGTCAAAAGAAATCAAATATTGCTTCAGTGGAAATATAGTGTTTAATTTAATTTACATATTATTCATAGCAGTTCTTTAATATCTGTCAAGGGTGTCCTGGAATTTGATGAGAATGTTTTATCTTCATTAAATAAGTTTATCATCAAATGTTAATATGCTCATGACATATTCAGCAAATGTTGATACCTCCATGTGAAGAAAATTATACTCTTATGATTCCATTAGAGATTTTTTTTAAATTTATTTTGGCCCAAAAGATGTTTTGATATAAAAACGGGGAAAACATTGCCCATAACACCCATTCTCTACCCTCACACCTTAATTATGGTATAATGATATGAAATTTAAAGCGTCCTACACGCGATAGACTGGGTCAAGCACGAATTTGCGAGGGAGCACGTGCCCCACCCTTATGTATAATTTTCTTTTTTTGTTTAGACTAAGGGAAGTGGAGGGCGAGGGCTGCATTGGTGACCAATGGGGTTGTGAGAACAATGAGATTTTTATTTTGCATCTTATTGCTAGTCTGTGGGAGATTGAGGGTGGGCAGTGGGCACTGGGCAAGGCAATTGGTAAGAAGGACGCGTGTTAATAAAAAAAGATGCCTACCAACGCACGCAAATTATTATTATTATTATTAATATGAATATGAATATTATTATCACTGCGTCTTACTACCCGTTCGGGCTATACGCACTTACGCTAGTGTGTAATGGTAGGGTGATTGCGAGAAGAAATGGAGGACCTACAGTTTAACGTGGAATCCGAACCACGGTGGAGGCCTGGAATTCCACACATTCACAAGTTGTGATAATACACGTCTTGTCAGAGGTGAAGGAAGGGTTTGGTTATCAGCTAAATCTGTACCGGGACCAAGGACTGAGCCCCGGACCCTCAGCACAGAAGTCCGACATCTTACCCCTAGACCACCAGGTCACCCAACGCCCGCAAATGTTTCTCTATTCAATATATCTGTGCCCCCCCTCCCCCACCAACCACCACACACCCCTTTTACAATTTCTAAATTTGTGCTTGGACTGGACTGTCAATGTCTGGTAGATCGGGCTTATAATTCCAATGAGGTGTACTGAGGTTTCTTCCTTAATTGTTTTCCATCCACCCCACTAACAAATGAGGATACACGTCCTCTAAAATCAACCTTCTTCATCCCTAACACATTAGCGTGGATAATACATATAAGTACAAACCAAGCGGTTGGTAAGACTTTGTGCTACCACCCCCTTCAGATTATACGCTTTGTACTAACCACGCAAATGGTTTTAGGGATAAGGAAAGTTATATTTATAGGAAGTGTACCCGCGTTTGGGTGGAAGTAGAGTTGAAAACCATTTTGGAAAAAAAACACATCCTGTTTACCCGATCTCGAGATTCGAACCTCGATCTCCCTGCCATTGGCAGTCTAGTCTACTGCGAGAGTAGCGCTTTAGACCATACGGCCACCGAAGCAGGTAACTCACTTTTAAATTAATGCATTTTTTGTGGTAATGCCTGTAAATGAATTAGTACCTCTTAGATGACTAGAAAATTGCTCCACTGAATTTTGATCTTAAAAAAAATCCTGACGGCTTCTATCCTTACATGCTACCCGTATTACATAAATTTAGGTAAAATGCACCCGTACTTGTTTGAAAAGAAAGTGGTGAAACCAATTTATAAAAAAAAATCCGTACATTCAACCGGGATTTTACCTCCATACCTTCTCCGTCACTGGCAAAACAGGTCAGACTGAGAGACCACGTGGCCGCTGGCGTGGGATCGTAGAAATTATGCCGTTAAAAGCAAATCCCTTTAAATTCAAACTCCCTATCTGATATGGGTCAATGTACACATATGAACAAGCTTTCATTGATCAAACACATGATTTTCTACATTTTTTAAAAACTCCATTGTTTTGTTCTACTGAAATGATAAATACTTTTTTTTTCACGTTCAAAAATCAATGAGGCGTGTGCACCGATATACCACCAAAACAGGAATACCAATATAATCCTCTTCCCTTCCCCCCCTTCCGACGTTTAGTTGAATGAAATCTGGACCAGTAGGTACAAACAGATTGCAAGTGAGACACGCATAAAAAGGTCCCAGGTTCAATTCACGTCATCAGATTTGATTTGTCAAAAAAAAAATTTAAAATAGAGGGAATATTTATTTATGATCCTGAGGGTGATTTTTTTTCAACCAATGGATTGATTTAAAAAAAAAGTGATAAAGAGGTTAAGGGTAGATAGTGGTAATAAAAAAGAGTCTGATTTAATTCGAATCATATTCATACCCAATGTGGTCCTTTAGAAACCCTTTTATGGACATCTGACATGATTCACTTAGTTAAATAAACCCGTTCAATCCGATGATCGACCTTTTTTTTTTTTAGAAAATGTAATATAGATTCACGCTCGCATAGGTGGTAAAGAAGATAAAGGTATCAGTCTCATCTCTTCTGGTTTGCCGGTGGTCGAAAGGTCTGTGATCAAATTCCGGACGAGTGTACTAATATATTTTTCCTCCTAAATGGTTTCTAACTCTCCCTCCACGCGAGTGTAATAAATTGTATTTATGTTTTATCATCCTCATACTTACCCCATTAGTCTATATATATATATATATATATATGTATAGTATAGTATATATAGTAGATATAGTATATAGTATATATATATAGATATATACTATGTAATAAATTGTCTTTATGTTTTATCTTCCTCATACTTACCCTATTAGTATATATATATATATATATATATTTATTTATTTATATATATATAGTATATAGAAGTATATATAGTATAGTATATATAATATATATAGTATAGTATATATAATATATATATATACTAATAGGGTAAGTATGAGGAAGATAAAACATAAAGACAATTTATTACACTCGCGTGGAGGGAGAGTTAGAAACCATTTTGGAGGAAAAATATATTAGTACACTCGTCCGTCATATATATATATATATATATGACGGTAGTAAAACGTGGCAGGCCAAACATACAAAACAAAGAGAATTGCTTAGCACCTTGAGTCACTTGTTGAGGTTGTACGGATAGGCCTACTAATTTTGCTAATAAGTTAAAGGACGAGTAAAATTTATTTTAGAGGAAATATAATTGTATCTGCGTGTAGAGAGAGTTGGAAAGTATTTAGTAAAAACCACCTTCAGTATACACGTCCTGGATTCTAGCCCTGTTCTCTGTGTCAAAAGCAGTCTATGTAATCTATTGCGAGAGTAATTAAACTCCATTCACGGAAGGAATTACTCTCTGAAATGTATTTTTCCTACCAATATCCTACTATATTTTAGAGTTCTGATAGGGAAAAAGGCCTTTCAGAAAACAATTTTTACGGTGAACAGACTTTATTTACACCATGTGGCCACCAAAGTAGGTAGTAAGGAGATTGCAAGTCCTATTGGTACTATATCGTCACTATGTCAAAGTGGTTAAAGTATCGATTATTAGCATGGAGAGTTCTGGTTTCAGTTGGTATTAGCAAAGTTATGTAATAATTTTTAAAAGGGCTCGTCTTGTTATTAAATTACTAAACATCTAAACACTGATTTCATTAAAATTATCCCTGTCTGAGAGCTAAAAACAGTTACTAAATTCTCCTTCATGTATTCATACTCCAAATCGTATGATAATAAACCCATATATTCATCATTTGTCACATATTGGCAATCTTACTACCTATTCATATCTTTCGCATGTGTAATAATCAAGCTTTTGAGTTAGGGAGGAGAAAGGTTGAATTTGGATTAAGAGTACTCTCATTAGCGTGGAAGGAAAGTGGAA
The DNA here is from genome assembly GCA_902151425.1 of Timema shepardi. Lineage (NCBI taxonomy): Eukaryota > Metazoa > Arthropoda > Insecta > Phasmatodea > Timematidae > Timema > Timema shepardi. Next base: position 65,453 of record CABFVX010002619.1, on the reverse strand, counting down.
AACAATTTTGTAAAAAAAATACTCTCAGTATATACGATCAAGATTCGAACCTTGATCTCCCAGACATCGGCAGTCTAGTCTGTTATGATAATGACGCCTCAGACCATGCTACCACCAAAGCAGGTAGTTTTGACAATCAAATTTTCTTATGTGTTTTCTGGAGAAAAAAAAACCTGATGTAGTGTAAACAAACAAAATTAATTTTAAAATAAGGTGACCTGGCGGTCTAGGGGTAAAGTGTCGGACTTCTGTGCTAAGGGTCCCGGGTTCAATCCTCGGTCCCGGCACAGATTTATCTGATTACCAAACCCTTCCTTCATCTCAGACAAGACGTGTATTAATCTAAACTTGTGAATGTGGGGAATGCCAGGCCTCCACCGTGGTTCGGATTCCACGTTAAACTGCAGGTTATCCATTTCATCTCACAATCACCCTACCATTACGCATTAGCGTAAGTGCGTATAACCCGAACGGGTGGTAAGACGCGGTGCTAATAATAATAATAATAATAATTTTAAAATCAACATTATAAATCATTTTTGAGGAAACTTACTTAGGGTAAACATTAGTGGATTATTTTAAAAATGCAGGGTAGTGTAATTTATGGACACAAGTGTATTTTCTAAAATACTATTCCTATGAATATTAGACTGTAGCTTCCTCACTGGTTATTTCATGATAGTTGCCATCATTATTTTGTTTTAAGTACAAGTCTATCGTCTGAATTAAGTAGGAAAACATTGCGAGTGTGAATGGTGCTTCCAAACATCACTCTCTAGAGAACCAAACAAAACTCGAAGAAAAGAACGAACGAACGAACGAGCATGTGTGTTTAGCGGTACGTTGGTTAGAAGGGAAGTAACATTGGGTGAGGGAGCTTTGTGGCACTTGTCCCGTGGAGGAATGGGGGAGGAGGAGGAGGAGGAAGGGCAGTGTTGCTCGTTATAAATAACTTGTAGGGCTACAACACGTGTGCTGAGAGGTAGGGGAAGGAAGGAGGGGGTGTCTGGCACCCAAACAAGACACGTGCAAGAAAACTCTTAAAGAGTGTAAAAAGAAGGAAAAAAAGGTTGAAAGGGATTAGGGTTAGTAATAAGTGAACTTCTTAATGGGGGGGAAAATAGGTCACAGTGTAAGACACCGCTGTTAAAACTTTCTCATTTCCCGAGAAATAAAGTTTTTTTGTAAAATAACAAAGAGTTTAGAAATTTGGATTAATTTTTTGAGATTTTTTTTACATTGACCCCACGTCAGTGTTCATGTGGTATAAGATGGCAGTCTAACAATAGACTGGCTTGCCTGTGACATTAGGAGGATGAGGTTCAAAGCCCAGCAGGGGTGGTATTAGCTCATAGGATTTATCGATTTGGAATTTTCGTATCCGATCTCCTAAATATAGTTCTTATCTCTTATTTTTTCCCCTTGTTTCTATCTGCGTCTTAATTCCTTGCATATATGTTTACACTCTAATGTGCTAGGGATGGCGAAAAGTTGAGTTTAGGGGACGTGCATTTGCGTGGAGGGAGAATAGAGAATCACTTGGGGAAAAAACCACCCTCAGTACACCCTGTGGGGATTCAAACCTTAAGCTCCCAGCCATCGACACCAGTCTATTGCGAGAGTGACGCCTTAGACCAGGAATGGCAAAAAATTTTCCAACCAGTGTTTCTTTTAAGGACTAGCTGAATTTTTATCTGGTGTATTGTGTCATCTTTAGTCTACTTTTTTAGTGAACATTTAATTTTTTTTTTAACTTGTTGAACATTAAGAAATATAATGAATAACTAAAATCAAATTGTAGATATGTTAATAATTTCTACATTTTAAAGATGGAATATTCATTAAATGGTCGAAGAGAGTCATATACATTAATAATTTCACTAACTTAAAGTAAAAATCATCGAAAGTAACACTTTTAGTGAAAAAAGCACTATATAATTGATAAATATGTTAAAATCAGAAACTCACATAATATTTTCCATATTAGTTTGAAACATGTTATATTTTGATAGCCAAGATATTTATATTAATTTGATAACTTTTCTTCAACAACACACAATATACCCTTAAGAGCTAACCAAGACAATTTATTATAACCGTTGACTTCACAAAGTTATAAAAAAAACTGTGACACTGTGACATGACATTGAATGACATGTTTGTTGACATAAATGACTTTAAAAAAAATTATACCATGTCGGGAAAAGTTTTGTTTAATGTTTCTTCTTTTCATGTTTCCGTGCCACTTGAATCATGTTTACGTGCCATATATTTGCTATCCCTGCCTTAGGCCATGAAACCACCGAAGCGGATCCTACTCCTTAAAAAAATATGTTGACTCAATACATAATTTTCACAAAATTTGATAAAAACATATTCTTAAGAGTAATACAGTTATTCACACAAGATGAAAATAAATGTTAACTAGATATATCCAGAGTTATGTGACCATATTGTACGGGTTTGATTCTTCGTGGGCAGGAGTCATTTCTTAACTAATTTTAATTATTTCTTAAAGGGGTTCAAGCGACTTTTTAATAATTAAAAAAGTTTTTTGTTTGGAAAATATGTGTAGATATATTCTCTTTATCAATAAACATTTGTCCAAAACAATTGTTAAAAAAATCTACGACGTATTTACTAACCTTTATTTTAGTTTAACTAATAAATAATTATGAATTCAATAAATAAGATAATATTTTATATATCAAATACATTTTTACTGAAGGTCTCCAACGGAAAAAAGTTTAGCAATCGGGGTTTCAAACAAAAACCAACAAACATAAAACTAAACTAATTCTAAACTAGCTTTAACACGTTCCAAATATGACCCAAATACATTATTTTATAAGAAAACATATAGGTCCCCTATTATAATAATTTTAAAAATGTATTTTCTTTATATAGTCTTACTTTTTTTGTACATTTATTGATCAAACAATAAAAGTTTTGGTACAAAATTATAGCGAGACTAAGTCATTAATTTAGATAGTTTTTAAATTATTTACTGTGATATTATATTTGAAACATAAGAAAAATAAAAATGCTTTATTTATTTAATAATATTGTATATATAGTGTATATATTTTATATAAATATAGTATATTTATATTGTATATAGTTAATAGCCCTTGTATTTCAAAGCTAATATCACAATTTATAATTTTAAATACCTTCAAGTTAATGAAGTATAATTTATATTTTTTGAACAGAAAAATTAGGACATTTTTAGTAAGATATCTCAAAATGCATATTTTATTTTATTACTAACATATTATTTGTTTATATACTATTTATTATTAAACACATTGTACATATACACATTGATTTTCCAATGAATGCAAACTTGCACATAGAAGGGTAAACTGGTGACCAATAAACTAAAAGCAGGTGATAAATTAATGATGGTTTATGCGTGACACTTTAAACAGGGAGATAATTTGTTATGGTAAACCAGATAAACGAAAACCACACACACTCAACTCAGGTTGACGTACTGAAATGTTAATTATCATAATAAGTTTTGATAACAGTGTGGAGGGGGCGTGGTTCAATCAAGATTATTTATAACTTCAACCCCCTTTATGGTTATTACCCGCTTATATTTCAATCATCTAAGCACGTGATTTTATCTTGAAAGTGGTGTGATATCCGCGTCAAAGTTTCATGGCTGTCGAATATAAACTAGAAATGGGACCGATAAATTCTAAAATACCTTCCTGGATCGCGTATTTGAAATTGATTTATATTAATCCAATACATGATAGGAATGGAGTTTGAGTACTTTTTTACTTTGTCGTATGGATTAACTTTGGAAAAGGTGCCTATTTTGTGCAACTCATCTCACTTTAGTATAATTTTGATAGAAAGGACTGGGTTGTTATAATTTTGCCCAACCTCTAAATAAAACCTGGGTTTTATTAAAACAAGTCGAAATAAAATAATTATAAGACCCACGTATACTATTTTCTATACAAAGCAAATATGTTTTCTGATTCTTGAAAATAAATAGGCAATTTGCATTTTAATCATTTAAAATATGTCAAGAACTTTCCCTCTATGACATTAGAAACTTGAAAGTTTATTGCCACACTTACAAAAAGCACGCCACCTATTCTTTTCTTGAGCTAGTTCTATCCAGTCCATTTTTTTTTTTTCTCTTGTTCGAGCGTAGTCTTGTATCTAATTTCCAGGTTAATCGGCCATGATATGGCACGGATGGTTTGTGAGTTTTGTTTTTGAAAGCCTCCGTCCGAGACTGACCGACTGAATTGATATATTTGTGCTCAACTATATAGAATCTCAATACTTTCATCCCTAAAGCCGTTCCTTAAAATTTACGTTTCTCTTTATCTAGGAACAAACATTGCGTCATCAAGTCAGTTAATAAGAGGAGGGAGGATCATAATCGGTATTAAGAGGAGGGAGGATCATAATAGGTTAAATTTATACATCCTTTTTTATTTAAAAAAACAGAACTCATTTATGTTCACCGTCCTAAAGTTAGTCTTGTCATATATGATTTTCCATGGGGTCTTGGGCGTATGACGATAACCTGCTTTCCCATTGGGGAGTTCTGACTTCTCTTTCTCCGTCTTCTTCCTCTAACAACTTCCCAAAGTTGGGCCTAGATCCCCCTTTCCCTTTATATTCACCCCTCTGAAACCTTCACCTCCTGCCCTTCCTCAACTCTTCTCTTCACAGGTTATAGCAAAGATCTTTGCGTTTTCAAGAGTCCCTCGTGGACTTGCGAGGCTCGGAAAAGGGGAATGACAAAACTTACCTGTAAGGTGTGGCACGATTGGAGAGGGGGAGGTGAGGATGTGGGGGAGTAGGAAATGAAATTCCTTTTAACATTAAGCAATCGCCCCTCGTGCCCCTTGAATTTCCAAGATAGAAGGGTCCCAGACCTTTTGGAATGTAATCGTCACAAAGACTCTTGCTACGCCTTCTCACAATTTAGTAGAGACCTTTACACCCTCCATTTCCATCCTTTATCGATGTCTCTCCTTTACATACGCAAAGGATTGAAAATGAGTAGGACCAGAAACGGTGGCCTAGTAATCTAATAAATTGGTCACCGTTGATGGGGTGATTAGGGTTCGATTCCGAACAGTGTACACACTCTAAGAAAGTTTTTTTTTCCACATGATTTTTTTTCTACTTTATATTCAGGTCAATGTGGGTACATTTCCTCCAATCCAAGCACCCACTCTTTTGATGAAATCATTTATGGCATTAAAACTCACAGCTTTTCACAGGAAGTCACGTGGGACTCGTTTAATTTGTAGTGAAGGAAAGGGTGGAATTTTGACCACAGTGAATGTACCGTAGAGAATGTTCCTAATATATTGAAACTCATTATTCCGGCACCCTTGGGATCTGACAGGACCACATAATTCGACTTCTAAGAACCCTAAACTCTTTATGCCTCTCCCTTAAGTTTGCCAATTCACTCTACAAACAGTAGCCCCATGACTTCTTTTGTGCTGACTGACAGCTCACAGCTGACTTCTGACAGTAAGCATTTAGGTATACACCTAAATTCTGGCTGTCAGAAGTGACAGCTGCTAAACACATGTTTTTGCAACAGACCATCTGGTTCGGCGTAGGTATACACAATTTGGTCTGGTAACTTTTCAAAGCCGTCAACTGTCAGTCAGAACCAAAGAAGCCATGGGGCTACTGTACTTATTGTGTGTGACATACAAGATAAAATAAAGCTTAAACCAGAAAATAATACACCCCCTTTCAAAACTCTTGCTATCTTGGAAAACATAATCAGTGCTCAAATACAGCCAGAATATAAACCAAGACAAGAATGTACAACCAAAATCACTCGGTTGCAGAGTAAGGAAACTTCGACGCCTTTGTAACCGTTAATAGCACCACCTTGGTGGCCGCCCCTCGAACTAATGGCTGTATATTCAAAACGTTCCGGACCACAGGATGCCGGACTCAAAGAGTTTCAACCTGTAACGGATTTACAAACTTACTATACGTAAATGCAGTGACCTTTCCTTTTAAAAAAAATTGCCGCCCTTGTCCTTATTTACATTAGTTTAAATAGGCCCATGTGGACATTCCGTAAGGGTGGTAAGAGAAAAAAACATTTCTATATATGACGTCACAGCAGGCTCAGATAAGATTTCCCATGTTAGGGAATTTACTTATTATTTAGCGAGCTTTGAAGATATGACGTTGAGACACACAAAAATAATCCTTATATAATTCTATAAATAGTCCTACAACGTCACAAAATTATTATTTTGGTATTTAATATTTTTTTTTGAAAACGTATTTTTTTTTTTATAAATCTTCTACAACTTAGCAACACCTAGGTTTGGTCACGAAAACGACTTGTAGGAGTCTTCCTGCCAGGATGTAGATTAAAGAAAGTCCATGGTTGTCTATCGAGAATAAGAAACAAGAAAATTGTAATTTTTTTAAAATCAAGTAAATGTGTTCAAGGGGAAAATAGTATAGTGGGCTCGCCCGAATTGCGCCAATTCTCTTAGCTCGGACCCGAATTGCGCCAAGAGCTTAAAAGTGCACCCCCAGACCGGATCCGAATTGCGCCAATACCCCCCTTCCCAAGACAGGACCCGAATTGCGCCAACTCTGAACATAAACAAATATTAATGCTATGTCTGGCGGTAAGAAGGACACAAGTCAAAAAATATAATTTAGTTAACTATATTTGTTCGAAATCAATCACAATGTATAAAGGTTGAAGGTGATGTTGTCTCTTCTCGCACTCCTCCTTTAGGATTCTCATAGCGTCAATGTAGCGCTGCTTTTTATTGTTTTTAAGTAGGCAAAAGACTATAGGTATGTATGACCCTTCGAAATACCCATGTACAGTAAAAAGCTGAAGAAAATGTTTCGGTGCGTATTCAAAGGTTCCATCCATTCACACAATTTCATTCTGGCACAAATACTCAAGATTCGAGTGACAAGAAAATATCACGATCTCCTTTTCTTTTTCGTTTCTCAACAAAAAGTTTTCGTCTTGAATAGTTTTTATTTCAATTGAATCTATGGCAGATTGAATTTCTTCGGAAGATTTAGGCAACTTTGGCAGTGTTTTTAGTTTAGTGTGGTTGATGTTATTCCTGATACATTTAATGTCCTTGCGGGCTAATGTTTTTATAGTTTTTTCTGTGTCTGTACCTTTGTGTGGATTAACTTTGAAGGCCTTACTTCAATCTCTTCAGGTTTCCTCTTAACTGCGTTGCTGATGGATCTTCTGTTCAACTCTTGATCTAGTAGTGGTTCTTGGTTGTGTTCGTTTTCAGTCCGCGATAAAATATTTCCACCATCAAGAGTAAATATTTTAGCCTTGCAGTCCTTTTTAGTGCATCTCCACCTCTCTTCCCTCGTCAACTTTAATTGATTCACCTGTCGATACATATATTTATTATAGACAATCAGAACTTTCCCTTTTTCACTATAAATCCTTTCCATATCAATAATTCTCGCTAATATTATCACAGTTCACACAAAACCCGAAAAAATAAATAAAAAAATACACCGGGACAGTCACTGTTGTCGAGACAATAAGTATTGGACAAACGCATGTCAATACTACTGTTACAAGTCTTGTTGGGGGCACTTAGGGCGTTCTTACATTCCTTTACTAAGGGGAGAGATTGTTTGCGATGGTCTTTGTTTGTATCATCCCCCCCACCTACCTCACCGACTATCTGAACTTGACTTGGCGCAATTCGGGTCCGGGATTAGTAAACAAATTTTAATCCCTTAATAACTGGCGCAATTCGGGTCTGCCCAGTATAGTGAATGTGTAAACTCGTTGGATTAAGAGGGGAAGTGTTATCTGTATTTAAACAAGAGGCCTAGCCCTGTGAACTAATTTTCTTCTCTATCTATCTATTTATTTCGTACATTGGTGTCTAAGTGTGATAGTGCTTAGACTACTTAGGTGCGTCAAGTTAAGATGCAGCCCGCTTCGCAGAATAGCTTTGAAATCTTCACGTAGGCAGCGCCATTTATGATTGATTATATGGTTACCCTTCAACCCTCTTCAACAATCACCAACTTTATCCTCAAAGGATATTCGTGTATATTCAATGAACGGTGTAAAATATACCTTCTGAGGAAGTTATTTGTAATTACTGCTTTGATAAGTAAAGGTAGGTTGGAAAGGGAAGAAAATTAAGGTTAGTACTTTTGTTGTATTAATAACAAAAAAAACTTTTTGTGTCGAAATATTTAAAAAAATACCGCCCAAAGTAGAAGTTTCTACTCGAGTAATATTAGATTTATTTTGACCAAAAAACATTTGTATTATAAGAATTACAAAAATACTGATTTTACCTCGCTTTGACTACACTACTACCTTGATCAGGACCAAAAAGGATGCTCAAACAAGCTTTTGAAGTTGGTTTAGAGCAATTTCCTAACTTTTGGGAAACTATTTTCACTCCCTTTATTGACATATTTAATAGATAAAATATAGTTGAAGGACATTACTAAACATTTTGATTGTTATTAAAATAATCTGTATGCAATTATTGATGATTGAAAATTTACTAAAATAAATTATTTAAACTTAAATATTTTTTAGTATTTTTATCTTAACAAAACATATATTACTAGAGGAGGTCCCTTATAATGTTTATTTTAGAACCAAAGTTTGTTAATCAAATCAGTATAAATGGTTTCCAAACGACAAAAAAAAAGTTAAAAATATTCTAAACTCGCTTGAACCTCCTTAACCGACCCAAACCTGTATTAGAACTAGGGGGCTACGCCCATGAGGGCGATGAGAAGTCAGGAGGATATAAAAAAATAAAGAGGGAGAGGGGTGATTACGGGGTGTAGGGAGGGGAGGGCGATAAATACCACGGACCAGCTTGCGTGGAATGTGAAACAATGAACGAAGGACTTCTTGTGGAAAGGAACGCGCCCACTTTTCATATGCATACTGAGAGTACACTCCGTATACCTTGGAAGGTAACAAGCTTACGTTACCCTCTTCGACGGCCTCATGGCCTAAGGCAGTGGTTCAGGTACGTGTACCCCAGGGGGACGCGAATACATCTTAGGGAGTTGTATAAAATTTAAAATATACACTAGAGTTGTGATTATCCTGTCTAAAGTAGCGGCATTCGAGTCCGGATAACAGAAAACCAGGATAATACGGAATATGGGTTTAAACAATTTTAATTATGGGTTTGCCTACTTTTCTTTTTATTTTCACAGAACATTAAACTTTGTTTTAATAGAATCCACTAAGTTTCGAATTGCGATCTAAAAAAGGAATACAGCAGTAATAATTAGGGGGACAGTAGGAACTAAACTAGAAAGAAATTTTTACAAATTTTTACCATACAGTACTTTGGTTTTGGAAATGAAACATCGGATACAAAGCAAGAACAAGTGAAAATAGAGCGTCAGATGGATTATATTATAAATTCAGTTAATGTTTTTATAATGGTTATGTGCCGGTTTGTTATCTTAAGACGCACTTGTTAGCACCAAAAACTGGACCGGATAATACGAAGGACCAAATAATCGAAGACTGGATAGTAATAAGGACCGGATAGTTGCGACTTTCCATTATTTTGTATGTAATTTATTTTATATATAGATTATATAATATGTATAGCTTTCATTACGCCTCTGTGGTCAAGTGTTTAGAGTCCCTGCCTAGAGGTCCAGAGGTCCCGGGTTCGATCCCCGGCGCTTAAAGACTTTCCGTGAACAAGTGGGTCTGGAACGGGGTCAAACTCAGTTCCGTGAGGATCAAATGAGCAGATATTTGATTGAAAAGATTACGACTATGCTTGCTTAGCATGAATATATTTATTCTTTGTGTAATTAACTATATTAATTAGCACTAAATGTCAACACTGCATTGACCCTCCTCCCCTGATGGCTCTAGGCTCGCTAATCACGCGCTTTTTTTTAGTATAACGGGAAAAAACTATTCAGGCGTATGTTTAGCTCTCGGGACACACAGCCATGAAACTTTCTCGTGTGAAATATTAATAAGTGCTCAAGAATCAAGCTTGGGGCGCCCCAGATATAATCTCATCACTCCAGGTGTTCCCAGTCATCATTCCCAAAGATAGGCTCATAGTGAATTAATTGTTTCTCTCTATATTTGATAATTTAAGGCCCGTGTGAAAAAAAACCTCGTGTGTTGACACCGCACACCGGTCTTTTTTTTTAAAAAAAAAACGCCTCGGTGGCGTAGTTGGCTAGCACGCTTGTCGTGTTGAGCTCGACTGCTGAGGACGGGGAGATCGAGGTTCGAATCTCGTTCGGGTAAACTGGGGGTGGTTCTTCCTATATGGTTTTCCACTCGCCCTCCACGCAAATGCGGGTTCACTTCCTCCAATTCAACCTCCGCAATTCCTAATCCATTAGCGTAATTAGTACTTAAAGCGTATATCCCGAACGGGTAGTAAGACGCGGTGCTAAATATTATTTTAAAGAAACTTAAATTATCGGCCGGAGAGCTAGTTGTGCTGATCACGTGACACTCTCTCTCTCTCTTCAACAGATGGCGATTGATACGGTTGATATGGCTTGATTGAGGGTTGATGCCATGGAGTGGTGTTTTTTTGTTGTTATATTTTGCACCTATGTACAATATTGCGGGTATAAAGTTGAAGAGGAATTGTATCTTGGAGGTACGTAAACACAAAAGGGTTTAATATCACTGGTCTATAAGGTCCGTGTACACTATAGAGTAAAGTCTAGTTAGAGTCGTTTCACTCCAGCGAGACTGCTCTACTGATGCGTTTACACTGGATCAAAATTTGCTCTACGTAGAGTGAAGCTAGACTCCTCCTAGTGTAAATATCCTAAATCAATCTAGGTTCCGTTTACACTGTATATCATTCTCAGTCTAGCGGTAGGCACAATATTTATCCATGTCGCAAGCAATACGCGTTACTGCAGCTGTTATAGTTATTTGTTTGTTTAAAAAAATAAGAAATGGCATTCAAAAAAAGAGGTTATGGGTAAAAAAAATTGATTTCAAGAAGAGAAAAAAGAATGGGGCTCGTGTAAAGTTACTCAAAGAACTGCTTGCTGAAGATGTGAGTTCATGCAATAATTTTATTCGTATGTATTGCCAAGATTTTGAATTTTTATTGGATTGTATTTCTCCGAAAATAAAATAAATTATAAAATACACAGGTCAGAAATGCTATGTTGCCTTCGGAAAGACTTACACTGACATTATGGTTTCTAGCCACTGGCAAATTATTGGATAAAAAATATTAGCTTGTTTAAAAATACATAACTTAGTTTTCAATTTTTTATTAATATTATTATTATTATTATTAGCGCCTTGTCTTACTACCCGTTCAAGCTATACGCACTTACGCTAATGTGCAATGGTAGGGTGATAATGAGATGAAATGAAGGACCTACAGTTTAACGTGGGATCCGAACCACGGTGGAGGCCTGGCATTCTCCACATTCACAATATGTCTTATCAGAGGTGAAGGAAGGGTTTGGTAATCAGATAAATCTTTGCCGGGACCGAGGATTGAACCCCAGCCGCCAACACAGAAGTCTGACACCTCATCCCTAGAAGTTTTCAATTTAAACAAACACATTTCTCACATATATAATATTATATTAAAAAGTTGAACCAAGTTATTTTTGTTTTTAAGTGACATGTAACGATTCAAAATAGTTAATTAACTTTAATGTATTTTCTCTGTCCCAATTGATTCGACTTTTATCCGACATTCTTTCACTCACAGTTTACGTCACAAGTTATCAAAAAACTGCTAGAGCACGAGGTCTCATTTGGATTGCTAAATAGATTTAGAGCGTTCTACGTAGAGTGGCAGGCCCCTGTTTACACTGCAGGTTTCCTAGACCTTGACAGCCCTCGGGATAGTCTAGCTAGAGCGCGGCGTTACTCGCACAATAGACTACCCTGCCGACGACAGAGCTCAGGTGTTCGAATCCAATGTATTGATGGTGGTTTTTCCTAAATGGTTTCTTACTCTCTCTCTCACTCAACGAAAATTTAGGTAAACTTATTATGAAGTCAATATTCTTCACTCTAAACTCATTGGCGCAGAGGTTACCAAACTGTGCGTCACGACACCCTGAGGCGTCGTAGGTCTTGGTCAGGGGCGTCGCGGCTATAAGGAAACACAAAAATGTATAATGTATAGTCTCATTTTTAAATGTCAGTGAAAAATCGATACTGAAATCTTAAAATAAAGGATAAGATGTTTCGTCATTATGAACAAACTGTACTTATGAGATCATGTACAGCAAAAATATGTCTACTCTAATTCCTTCTTATTCAGTTCTGTAATTTTGTTATTATTTTATATTTTTACATTTGAAAAAATGAAAGCAAATATTGTAAATGCCAACTTTTTTTTTTAAATTCCACCAAATTCAATTTGGACATTTTTTTATATATTGGGTACATGGGCATCGCACAGAAAATCTGACATGTGAAGGGTGATAGGGTCTCAAAACGTTTGGGAACCCCTGCATTTTGTGTAATTATTAGTATTTTATATATATAACCAGAATGTATAGAAAAAGATGGTGCTACAAAAAAAATGCTTACCTTGCTTGATTCCACTATGCTGCCACTAATAATATAAGGTACCATAGTGTAAACTGTGAAGGTATGGCCGATACCTTTCCATGTGTTGAGAGCATACCAAGAATATATAAGTCTGACGGCTTTGTCCACGTGACCATTGGTGCGGGGGAACAATGGATACTTGCCAACATTCCAGATGTGTGAACCCGACTCTGACGAATGAGTGCATGAGAATGGTGAGATGGGATGGTTTCCATCTAATGAGGAAAATTTAAGAACAAATTTGTTATGAGCCTTTAATAAAGTAAGCCTCACGTTTTTCTCCCATTTATCGGATTGTTTTTTCCCCCCTTCCAATTAGAACTTACCCATGACTCGTTAATTAAGTTGAATGCAAGTTTCTAACTGTGTCGGCATTGTTTTAAAAATCTTCAAGTAGTTCCAGCATAATACAGTGGTACTTAGGATACGAACATGGAACTATCTCTGCACCACGTCCTACTGGGAATTCACACGTACTCCGAAAGACCAGAGCATAGCTAAACTGTAATCACGTGACAAGCTCTAAACCAATCACAAGATTTCAGCCGCAACGGAGTTGTACGCATTGCGTGAATTTAAATAATTGTTGCCACTTTCATTTTTCTGCACGACAACAACAATAATTATTTTAAAACCAACCAACGCAATCAACACTCGAACACTTGTAAATCGAGATACTTGTGGACAACTGTATCTACTGTTATAAAACGAGTTGAAATAGCTTGTTAAATGAAAAGCCCGTGTGTCTTCCATTTCTGTTTTGATTTGTCTCACTAAACAACACAATATATTTAAATACACTCTTCGTGGTATCCATTTATCCAATATAACATGAATTTTCAGCCTTTGCCATGTCGAAGCCCCCCTGAAGCTAATGATAACTCACCGTGGGGCCCCTTCTCAGCCACACGAGGTGGAATTAAAAAACGTACACACACATTTTTAGTAATCTTCGTAATCCATTACATATTAATAAAAGAAAAATTATGTTTGGTCAGGGAGTAATGGGGGAAAAAAACAATGGTTTTAATCAGAGCATGAATAGCGAATAGTTTTTATATGATGTTAAAATAAAATTAAAAAGCTTACTTAAAGTTTTAAATTTATTTCACGGACACCCGCCTCGGTGGCGTAGTTGGCTAACGCGCTTGTCGTTTTGAGCTCGACTGCTGAGGAGAGGAGATCAAGGTTCGAATCTCGGTCGGGTGAACTGG
>CABFVX010002619.1:22212-38127 GCA_902151425.1 Timema shepardi | reverse complement strand
GAAGAGCTCTTCAGAAAAAGGGAACACATAACAATATTGATTCAGAGAAAAACGTGTTCGAATGTTTAAAATGTCATGAAAGGACTCATAGCTTGCAGTTTACTGCCATCTATAAAGGAAGAAGGAAGTTAATATTTTGAAACAGTATGGGGCAAGAACTGAAGAATAAAAAATGTCATATTTGGAAAAAGGGCCTAAAGCCCATGTGCCCAATTTCTGGAGCGCTATTAATTGCAAACGTGGTTGCAGCTTTTTTTAACAATGCGTCTTACTACCCGTTCAGGCTAAACTCGTATATAATAATTAAGATAGTGACTTAGGGATGAGAAAGGTTGAATTTTAGAGGGGATGTAACCGTATTTGCTTGAAAGTAGAGTGGAAAACTATTTAGGAAAAATCCGCCTAAGTGCATCCGACTGGGATCAAACCCCAATCTCCTCAACTTCATTAATCAATTATATTGTGAGAGTAGACCATGCGACCATCGAAGCAGATGCAGCTACAGTTTCTCTAATCCAGAGGTTATCAAAACAGTCGACCACGGCTTCTAGTTTGGAAGACCGACTGGTCGATCGATTAAAAAAGATTAAGAGAAAGACTTTGCAGATATTTTTTTTTTCAAATCAACATTAGAAAATCTAAATATCGACGGTGACCTTGCGGTCTAGGGGTAAGGTGTCAGACTTCTATGCTGGCGACCGGGGTTCAATCCTCGGTCCCGGCAAAGATTTATCTGAATAGCAAACCCTTCCTTCACCTCTGACAAGACATCTTGTGAATGTGGAGAATGCCAGGCCTCCACCGTGGTTCAGATTCCACGTTAAACTGTAGGTCCTTCATTTCATCTCACAATCACCCTACCATTACACATTATCGTAGGTGCGTATAGCCCGAACGGGTAGTAAGACGCGTTGCTAATAGTAATAATAATAATAAATATCAACGTTGTCTGACTAATGACCATTTACAATCCTGCTCTCGTTTAAGGCAGAGTAATTATGCACCCTCATTCAACAAACTACCCTAAGATTATGCGGTGTCATGCATCAACCTCAAAGACAAGTGTTTAGTGAGAAAGTAATTTTTTCAGCTAGATTATATACTTTAGATATGTATTTTGATGAAAAACTCGGCGTCAGTGTGTGAAAGGATGTGCAATATTGTTGTACTATTATTATTATTATTATTATTATTATTATTATTATTATTATTATTATTAGCACCGCGTCTTACTACCCGTTCGGGCTATACGCACTTACGCTGATGTGTAATAGTAGGGTGATTGTGAGATGAAATGGAGGACTTACAGTTTAACGTGGTATCCGNATGAAATGGAGGACCTACAGTTTAACGTGGAATCCGAACCACGGTGGGGGCCTGGCATTCCCCACATTCACAAGATGTCTTGTCAGAGGTGAAGGAAGGGTTTGGTAATCAGATAAATATGTGCCAGGACCAAGGATTGAACCCCGGACCCCCAGGACAGAAGTCCGACACTTTACCCCTAGACCACCAGGTCACCTTTGTTTTACTATTAAAACACAAAGAGGGTTATTAATTATTTTTTACCAATAAAACAAACAGTATAACCATATGTTTCTGTAGTAGATCGCAAAGGATTTTTTTCCTTTTCTGGAGTAGATCACTAGATCGAAAAATCTGACCACTCCTGCTCTAAGCTTTTCCCCCTTCATCCCTAACTAACTATTATTACTCTGCTGATAATCCGGAATGTAAATATAGACAATATGCACATAATATATAGAATAAAATGCCGCGGTACAATTTTTAACATGTCAACTCTCCAGAAAGACCGTTGAATACACTTAGCCCTCTCGTTTGTGCCCCGTGACGTCAGCACGGACTAAAACTGGATGGTGTAGTCAACCAGGTAGGAATTTTCCATTAAGCGTACTTGTAAGCTATTGACCAGAAGGTATTTCAGTAGCGTGTGTTGGGGTTAAGTTAATTTAAATCTTTCGAACAGGTTTTTCATCCGTCTAAAATCGTGATTAGTGAAATATCCATACATCTCTCTCATACTCATGCTTTATCTCTCTCTCTGTCTTTAAAATATAATATATATATTTTTTATTTACAATTTCACAACCCACCTCGGTGGCGTAGTTGGCTAACGCGCTTGTCGTGTTGAGCCCAACTGCTGAGGACGGGGAGATCGAGGTTCGAATCTCGGTCGGGTGAACTGGGAGTGGTTTTTCCTAAATGGTTTTACACTCTCCCTCCACGCAAATGCGGGTTCACTTCCTCTAATTCAACCTTCCCATTAGAGTAATTAGTACTTAAAGCGTATAACCCGAACGGGTAGTAAGACGCGGTGCTAAATATTACAATTTTATATAATGCATAAAATATAATACATATATATATATATGTATAGCTTAGTACTAAGCAAGCTCTATAAATTTATACTAATTAAGTGGTCTTATTATTATTTTAATCCAATGCGTTAGCCCTCAAGCGAGCTATAAACTACCGACCGAGTGACCACTATATGATGGAGAAGATAATGCCAACTTCTGCGAATAGAGGTTGTCATTTGGTCGGCAAAACCAACCCTCCGGCCATTAATTTTAGTTTTCTAGACCAGGGCCGCTACTTCTTTATTCAAGTAGCTCCTCAATATATGTCCTCACGCGGCCGAGTATTACATTCTAAATTCTACTTTTTAATATCAGGGACTATTTAACGGCATTCCCTTTGGGATAATGAGTAGGAAATAAGCTAGAGGAGATGCACTCGCATCAGTATTGATAGGAGATGGCTAAGTGACTCGGTGATAGATAACATTAGAGGCGACGCATCCGGATAATATAACCGTAACATCCATACTCTCTGGCATTCAAATACATCCCAAGTTGAATTTCGATATACCACGTGACCACCGGTGATGGTAAGGTTTTAATATAACCTGAGTTTCATAAAGACCGTTATTGACCTCGGCGGTCTTGAGGTAAAGCTCTCACCACAGGACCCGATGTTTTTGTTGGTTCAAACCCACCCTTATAGCGATAACAATCCGTAGCACAATTTCCTTCGGAGGGGAAGTAAAGCGGTCTGCCCCATGTCGATTGTGGCGTGTCAAAGAACCCTGGAAATTATGTGACTATACCTTCCCCGGCCAAATTGGTAAGTCCTTTCGGTCTCGTTCATAGAAATTGTCGTGTGCTGATATAAACAATCGGTGCGGAAAGTGCATTTTAAATACCTCAAATAAATAAATAAAAATGGTAAAGACCGTTAAATACACATTAGAGTAGATAGTTTAATATTCGGTAATAAAATAAATAAATAAAAATAATGAAGACCGTTAAATATACATTAGAGTAGATAGTTTAAAATTCGGTAATAAAATTAATAGAGACGATTAGGAAACTAACTACTCAAGGATTAAATTCTTTGAAGTGCTGGCTGCGATCGAACCATATACTCCCGTACGTAATACCCGTCCAGACATATTTTATTTACAAATTACAATAATACAGTAGGGAGGAAGAAGATATAATAGGGATGAAGCGAGCAAAAAAAAAAAGTAATTAAATAGATGTTACTACACGAAATAGGAGTTTAGTAAACTACCTACCGTCAAGTAAGTTTTTTTTTCAGAAAATTCAAATATATAAATTTTTAGACACAATTGACACTCTTCATATATAAATTTTAAACATAACTATCCAAACATTTTTAAAAAATCATTATTATTAGAACCGTGTCTTACTACCCGTTCGGGTTATACGCACTTGCTAATGTGTAATGGTAGGGTGATTGTGAGATGAAATGGAGGACCTACAGTTTAACGTGGGATCCGAACCACGGTGGAGGCCTGGCATTCCCCACATTTACAAGATGTCTTGTCAGAGGTGAAGGAAGGGTTTGGTAATCAGATAAATCTGTACCGGGACCGAGGATTGAACTCCGGCCACCAGCACAGAAGTCTGACACCTTACCCCCTAGACCGCCAGGTCACCTTTTTTTAAATCAAACTTTCAAATAAGTTATTTGTAAGCCACCTTTAAATTATTTATATTTGTAAAAATAAAGATATTTATGTATATCTATTATTATCTGTCTTAAGCATAGGGTGTGGCATTATTGGAGACACTTTTTATATGAAGAGAAATAATTGTTCAGGATACCCTCGACAGATATTCAATAAATGTTGATACCATCATGTGAATAAAATTAAACTTTTTATGTTTCTACTGGAGACATTTTTTTTTTTATTTTGTCCAAAAAAAGTTTTGCTATAAGAACTGCAAAAAAAACTGCCCTTAATTCACATTCCCAGCATCCCCGTCTTATGTCCTTATGTCCTTGTGTCCTTGTGTCCTCACCGAAGCGGATCCTCGCCTCATAGTTTGTCCTGCTTGTCCGCTAAACCACGAAGGTAAGTGCTCTCGACAAAATGTCACGAAAACCTGTTTGTGTGCTCTACGACTCGTGTCCGATATAAGTGCATATCGACGGTAGCACGCACGTTCAGACAGCAGGGTAAGGCGAGAGGAAGGGAAGGGTGTGAGGGGGGGGGGCGAGTAACGAGTCGGGTAATCACATAATTACAAGATAAATGTTTGATAGGTGCATTACCAGCCCTTGTAGTCCCCACGAATGTGCTTCAACCAGAACACGGTGACGGTTTTCCAAGTAGGCCTACCTCGGTTCGTGTCCAACTCGGGAGGCTAGATGTTCGAAGCCCGGTCACGTACATTGGTGATCACGTGGGATAAGACGTCATCATGATAAACTATTGAGTTGAGGTTCGAATATTGGCCCAGGAGTACTGAGACAAAAGGGGGGTTTGAGGGGTGGAGTGTTTCCTCACCCTTTTCCTCCAATCGAAGGAGAGGGGATTTATTTTAAAATACCCCCCCCCTTCCCCAACCTCTACCATTTAGATTAATAGCGATATTCTTGAATCAATATTAATGGTATAAAAACCAATCCATAGGAAGAACTTTATCTGACATGTATAAACGTTTCTAAATCATACGTCAAATAACGTAATCTGTAGCTGTCGTTTTTGATCGATATTATTAATAGTCAGAAAAAAAATGGCAGTCAAATATTGGACTATTATTAAATTTAGCCGAAAAAAATTATTTATTATTTTCTAGAATGCTTTCCCTAAGATGTAACCGCCTCATGGTATAGTGGTAAGAGGTCCTGGATGCTGGCTTGGAGGTCCCGAGTTCAATTCCTGATTGGTACAATTTTTATTTTTTTAGGGGAATAATTTATATGATCACCAGGGTTTGTTTGGTTAGGCTCAAGTTAGGTTTAAGTGTTTCCACTGGTTTCACACTTCATACTCACTATCACCATCATACTCACTAACACTCACTATCATCTCATCACATCAGGACATGGAAAGAACCTCCACGGAAAGAATGTACTATTAGTACATTCGGGCGTCCCCCGGATAACGATACATTAGTACTGGATAATCTTCCCACTACTGGGCTTCGAATGATGTAGCCCAGATGTGCCACTATTATTATTATTATTATTATTATTATTATTATTAAAATGAGTACAGACATAATTTCTGATAGAGTAACTCGTTTTATAGTTTGGAATATGTTTAAGAAATCTATCATCAATAAACTACTCTAAGAGGAATTTTTCTCCTAAAAACCAAATACACGGTTTTATTTACTATGTAAAACTCTCCCAAGATGTTAATTGTAAGCCAAATCGTTTGACACACTTTATAAAAGTGTCGAATTTTCTAAAATTAGTCATCAGTGAACTACACTTGTTTTAAAGCTAGAATCAAAATCATGATTTATCCTTGAGGTATGACGTTGTGTAATACAAATATAAAGCTTGAACAAAATTTATCAAACATTATCAGCTGTAGTCTCAGGGACAGACAGACAGACAGAGGAACAAACAGACATAAATAGGGATATATAGATATGGTTATTATTATTGCTATTATTATTATTAGAACCACGTCTTACTACCCGTTCGGGTTATACGCACTTACGCTAATGTGTAGTGGTAGAGTGATTGTGAGATGAAATGGAGGACCTACAGTTTAACGTGGGATCCGAACCACGGTGGAGACCTGGCATTCCCCACATTCACAAGATTTCTTGTCAGAGGCGAAGGAAGGGTTTGGTAACCAGATAAATCTTTGCCAGGACCAAGGATTGAACCCCGGACGCCAGCATAGAAGTCTGACACGTTACCCCTAGACCACCAGGTCATCTCAGGATATCAATTAATCGATTTAACTATTGATCAAGTACCATCTACTGATACAAAATAATCTGCAATATCTATAATCACTTTTTAATGTCGATATTACGATGTTCTATTAGAGTACGCACATAGGAATATTGTGTGAAACTTTTTTTTTTTTGTTTATTCTTATTTTGGTAGATAATTCTTTGGATTATTTTTTATTTCATGGGGTNAGATTTATCTGATTACCAAACCCTTCCTTCACCTCTGACAAGACATCTTGTGAATGTGGGGAATGCCAGGCCTCCACCGTGTTTCGGATCCCACGTTAAACTGTAGGTCCTCCATTTCATCTCACAATCACCCTAACATTACACATTAGCGTAAGTGCTTATAACCCGAACGGGTAGTAAGACGCGGTGCTAATAATAATAATAATAATAATAATAATAATAATAATAATAATTTTAGTTTTGGGTGAAAATAAAACCTATAAGGTCCATCATAATCCTGAGTAGAATTTCTCATAAATACATTACTTCCTCAAGATGAAAAAAAAAGGCCGGAGTACCTTCGTTCGGTGTTCCTTTAGCGTGAAGTGAGATCCCGTCACACCGGGTACGTGGCAGGCTCCGCTGCCTGGGCACCGCGGGCACCACCCACCACTTCCGTTTCCGCTCTCGTTCTGGCCTCCTCTGATCCGGTTCCTATCTATATTATTACCAGTCTCCATACTGGCGTTTTATCAACGCACGTTATTTATAAACGGAGAGTGAGAATTTTTGAAAGAAGAGCTTTTTTTTAGAAAATACAAACATATGTTTAGTGATAACACTTTACTTTATTATTAGTAATTTAGAAAATATTTTAGTAGTCGGGTAAGGAGAGAATAGTAGGCCTGTGACCTGCTTCGGTGGCCGCATGGTCTAAGACGCTATTCTATAAATATACTATACTGTCGAAGACGGGAATATTGGGGTTTGAATCTCGGTCAGGAGTAATGAGGGTGGTTTTCCCCAAATGCCTTTACACTTTACCTCCACGCGATTAAGGGTAGACTTGCTCTAAATTTAACCATCCTAGTCCCTAACCTACTAGTGTAATGAGTACATAGGCGCATAACCCCAACGGGTAGTAAGACATGATGCTAATAAAAATAGGGATGTATTAAAAAAAATGATTTACATTGTATGTTTATATAAACACGATATAAGTTTATTATTTAATAAAAAAATTATTATTAAAATAATTAGTACAAGGTTCAGAACCTTTTTTTTTATCTGTCTTACTTGATCGACAAATCAACTGGAAACCAAAGAGTAATTTACATGCATTTCAATCTTAAATCCAAAGAGAAACTTTATTTTGTGCTATTTGTTTGACATTCATATTAATAAATAAATCGTAATACTTTTACAAATAAAACTGAAATCTAGGTAATGCTCAACATCTTTAGGCCTATGTGATTTTATATTACATTTACATGGATTCATTTTCAGATAAATGGATTAACTTTCCCACTAAAAGGAAGAACGCATTTAATAAAATGGGATATAGTAAAAATTAACCAAATATTTAAAAAAATAAGAAAATAAATTTCAAGATAGTTAATCTAATAATGTAATTTTTTGTTCGTTCCTACCCAAATCACTTTTTTTTATACATATACTAGCTGCTAAACGTGACTTAGTTCGCATTTTCACTCTTTTTTTTTAATGACACGCGCGCCATCTATCGGAAAGTCCGGAAACTGAGGGTAAAATTACTTAGACTGTTATTTTTAAAAAAATCCGGTCTTGTTCCTTGTCTACATCATAAAGGGAACCTCTGTGCAAAATTTCAGCTCTCTAGGTCCAAGGGTTTGGGCTGGGCGTTGATGAGTCAGTCAGTGAGTCAGGACCTTTCTTTATATATAAATATATATATATATATTTATATATATATATATTTATATATATATATATATATTTTACGTGCACTTTATGAACCGACTGATAATATTATCTATCACACGATAATTTCAATTAGCGAGAGTAAAAGGGCCTACCAATTTTGCCGCAAAGGGTATTTTCACATACCCTTCGAGGTTATTTTACATGCCCTAATCGACATGGGACCGACGGCTTTACTTTACCTCATAAGGAAGTTGTGCTACATATTTGTATCTCTTGAGAAAAATCTGTCGACCCCGTCTGGGTCTGAATCCTCACGATTGTCACTAAACAAAGATATCCTTAATGGGTTTTAGGAAGTTTCACACAAACTATATTACAGTGGTATTAATAATAGTACATTGAGACAACTTCCCCTTTAATCGACCCAAGTTATTCTAAGTCAATCCCTCATTCAGGAAGCAGGATCTAATTTTATCCTGATTTTGGTAGGAACTGCGTTATGTAAGGCCTTTTATGCTACCAAAATACTACTATAAAGAAGGATTCTGGTACAAAATAAGGCCTTCCAAAATGAACCTTCTACCAAAATTACAGTAAAAATAACCGCTTCGGTGGCCGTGTGGTCTAATGCGCTAATCTCATGTTGGACTAGACTGCCAAAGACAGGGATAGTGGGATACAATCCCGGTCGGGTGCAATGAGGTAAGATTTCTTGAATGGTTTTCCACTCTCCCTCAAAGCAAATGTGGGTGCACTACATATAAATTAATCCTTCCCTATCTCTAACCCATTAGTATAATTACTACACAGGCGTATAACCTTAACAGATAGTGGGACGCAGTGCTAAATAAAATAGTATAACTATAATTATCTGGTCTTGAGGAACTTGAAATTCATGGCCGCCGTAACGTAAGCTCCCCCATTCAACCTTATCCTGAGCCAATACCATTCAAATATATTTGAACGCGATGCTACTAACGACGTCCCAGACTACCCAGGAGTCTCGTAGTTTCAGGTTTCCCAACTAAAAGGTTGTGTACAATCTTGTCATCGCCCATAACGACTATCCCCCCCTCCTCCCACTTCAGTCTACTTATCTTGATTATTCTCAATATGTTTGGGATTCGTACAAACCATAAAACTATTCATGATGTAACTTTCCGCAATCTCCTCTTTGCTCATCCCTCTTAGTTTCAATTATCTATTAACAGTATTTATAATCTAAATGGGGGTGACCTGGCGGTCTAGGGGGGTAAGATGTCAAGACTTCTATGCTGGCGGCCGGGGTTCAATCCTCGGTCCCGGCACAGATTTATCTGATTACCAAACCCTTCCTTCACCTCTGACAAGACATCTTGTGAATGTGGGGAATGTCAGGCCTCCACCGTGGTTCGGATTCCACGTTAAACTGTAGGTCCTCCATTTCATCTCACAATCACCCTACCATTACACATTAGCGTAAGTGCGTATAGCCCGAACGGGTAGTAAGACGCGGTGCTAATAATAATAATAATAATAATAATAATAATAATAATAATAATATAATCTAAAGGTCGATTTTTCGAGATTCTGATTATTGTTAATAGCTAGGCCTACATATTAACATATGTGAGGTTCAATATTGAGTAGTAATGACATAAAAATCTACGTGCTCGACATAGGTGGATTTGGAAACTGGGAGGTCGGGGTTTCAATCTATGTCGGGCTTACTGATATTTCTGCCCCTTGCCTTTATTATTATTATTATTAGCACCGCGTCTTACTACCCGTTCGTGGTTATACGCACTTACGCTAATGTGTAATGGTAGGGTGATTGTGAGATGAAATGGAGGACCTACAGTTTAACATGGGATCCGAACCTCGGTGGAGGCCTGGGATTCCCCACATTCACAAGTTGTGATTAATAAACGTCTTGCCATAGGTTAAGGAAGGGTTTGGTAATCAGATAAGTCTGTGCCGGGACCAAGGATTGAATACCGGACCCAAACACAGAAGCCTTACCTCTCCCCCTGGTGGTTTAGCCTCTGCTTTCACGGTAATTCAAGTACATTTCTTCTAAAGCACTACCTTCTTTTTTTAATTTAAGCACCGCGTTTTACTACCTGTTCATGTTATACGCTTATGTACTAGTTACACTAATGGGTTAGGGATTATGGAGGCTTGATTTAAAGGAAGTGAAACCGCATTTACGTGGAGGGAGAGGGGGAAATTATGTATGAAAAACCACCCCCAGTACACTGGAGCAATATTCGAACCCCAATCTCCCTGTCTTAGGTAGTTTAG
The DNA here is from genome assembly GCA_902151425.1 of Timema shepardi. Taxonomy (NCBI): domain Eukaryota; kingdom Metazoa; phylum Arthropoda; class Insecta; order Phasmatodea; family Timematidae; genus Timema; species Timema shepardi. The sequence goes on along the minus strand of CABFVX010002619.1, from coordinate 27,742 downwards.
TCCAACACGAGAGTAGCGCGTTAGACCACACGGCCACCGATGGGGGTCCTACCTTCTTCCTCGCCTATCCCAATAAGGTATGTATTCGGTTAGCTTGGTCAAGTAGTATGGTAAAACAGGCGAAAAAAACGCCATCAGAAGTTGGATATGTACCGTTCTTAACTAAATGTAAAAGATTTCAAAACGAAGTATGAGGGGGAAAAAAATTCAACACATTTCCAATATGTCAACATCAACTTTTTTCGTTGAACGAAATTGCTAGGAGAGAAAAAAAAAAAGAAGCAAAATGAGATAGAGAAACAGAGCGAAAAAGAAGTGAGAAGGAGATAGACAAAAAAAGGAGGAAGAGATAGATAGCCAAGTGAGACCAACCCACTACGCCCAATCTCCCTTCAGCCCCTAACACACACAACATACCGGATAAAAATGTCCACTTTTCATCTTTTTCCTGAAGGTCTGTCTGCGCGTCGACAGATGCAGTTGTTAGAAAAGCGGTCTGCAACGGAGAAGCCTACATTGAACTTTGCGTGAGGGACGAGGGAAGTGAAATATATTATGTACGTCCACATCGAAACTCGGAGATAAAACAGATAAGCGGCACACAAAAAAAAAATCATTTCCACCGTTGTGAGAACAATCTTTTTAGTCGGATTGTGTGACATTCCGGGGTCGGGGGGGAAGGGAGGCGGAAAAGAATATCACAGAGCAAAGCGACCTTTGGACCTTTTTTTTTACAAAACCAATATCTCGCAAGCTTTTTAATCCTTCTTTCCGGAAACATGAACTTCGATCGATATGGGAAGTAGCTATAGTAGAGTTCTAATAAGAAGTACAGGTTCTGATAGTGATAAAAAAAAAGTTACTAAAACTTCTTTCATGTATTCACATTTCAATAAACTTAATTTGTGGTAGTCTAATTTGATGTGTTTGGTTTCTAAATCAATACAAGTCACTATTAATAACATACTAAATTATTATTATTATGATTATTAGTACCGCGTCTTACTACACGTTCGGGTTACACGCACTTACGCTAATGTGTAATGGTAGGGTGATTTTGAGATGAAATGGAGGACCTAAAGTTTAACGTGGGATCCGAACCACGGTGGAGGCCTGGGATTCCCCACATTCACAAGATGTCCTGTCAGAGGTGAAGGAAGGGTTTGGTAATCAGATAAATCTGTGCCGGGACTGAGGATTGAACCCCGGACTCCCAGCACAGAGGTCTGATACCATACCCCTAGACCACCAGGTCACCAATTCAAATGTTATTAATGTTGATCATATAAAAAATATTTTTGTAGTTTATAAATCTTTCTTCCTACATAATCTTATTATGGCTACGATTTGTGGATTATTAATTTGGTTTATTATCACGTATTGTTACCAGTCAGGGTTAAACGCATATGTAAGTACTAATTGCACTAATGTGTTAGGTACGAGGAAGGTTGAATTTAGATAGAGTGTACTCACATTTGTGCGAAAGAAACGTGGGAAATCATCCTTACAGGATTATTTTACACGCCTAACTCGACATGGGACATAAGGCTTTAGACTTACTTCCTCTCTGAAGTCGGGCTACGGAATTTCATCGCTCAGGGAAAAATCCGTTGACACCGGCTGGGTTTGAACCCACGAACATCAGGTCCTGATGTGAGCAATTAGCCCCAAGATCACAAAGGTCAACTTTTTATTATCAGTTTTTATTTCATACAGTAGCGCCCACGCGTAACGAATACGACCAAGTCATATACTGAGTAGACCAAGTCTTCTAAACACGTTTAGTGAGTTTACAATTTTATTTATAAAAGAAGGGATATAAAAACCCAAAAGTGATAAACATAGAAATTGAATAAGTATAGAAACGCCACTCTAATGTTGGCAAGTAAAACCATATCACTAGCGCTCGCGACGTTAGTGCCGCGAACTAAAAGATTCGAAGCTGTACGTTACACTTTGAACACAAAGCATTTTCTATTGAGGAATGTTAGTTAATCAATTTGTATATCAAATTAAATCAAATTTAATTAAATCCATTATTTTATAGATAAACCACGTTATAATATGTAAAATCTATAAAATCTAACTAAACTCCTTCTTTAAAACAAACTAAAAGTTGCCAACAAAACAGTAATGGCGAATTTTGTATGGACTTCCCACTTCTACGGACCTCTACGGACTTCGCGTCCACGCATGCGCATTCCTCTGTGACGTCATTGCAAGCTGCCCCTAGCGATAGTGCCCCAAACTAGTTTACGGGATCAACTGGACCTATGGTGAGAAACCAGATAAATTATGTGTATCCAGCCGAGATTCATATCTCAACACCCTTCTCAACCCCAGTCCTGTGGGAATCCATCTTATCGCTAACCTGACGCCTTAGATAGTGTGACCCTCAGTGAGATTTTCGGTGTAGTATTGATAAAAGCCACGGTGAATAAAATATAGATTTCGACTATTAACAAGATATGTGATAAGACGCGGCTAAATCACCTATCTAGATTAGAGCGGATTTGGAGGGAGTTTGGAGGGAGGTGTAGGAAAAGGGGGGAACCAAGTTTGGAGTAACAAGGCTAAGCCTACTAAAATACCGTTATTGGTTTTTAATTGGAAGCAAAGGGGTGACTAAAAACAAAAAAAAGTAATCAGATCCGTCAACAGATCTGTATCCGTCGAATTGATCCAATTAAATCAAACCGTACGTTTGTTGGCACGTTAGCATCCGACACGGGCTTGCATGTGATAATCGCCCTGGAACTCGCGTAGTAAGGGGAAGGGGTACAGGGGGAGGGAGGGAGTCAAAATCTGATCGAATTATTTCCGGGATTGGGCGAAATATTCAACCAGTCGACCACATTCACTTCCACCACTTACTGCTGCCCCCCTAACCCCCCACCCCCCGTCCACACCTACCCATCACAGACGTGTCAAGTTCAATAAGTCAAAAAAATAAAAAAGTTGACACCTTTCTCCTCCCCCGCCCCCCATCATTTAAAAAATAGAACCAGGCCTATCCTTAAACGCCTCAAGGGGTGTTTTTTCTTATTATTTTTTTAAGTATCTTACATCCTGTTTGAGTTAAGCGCTGATGAGAGTAATTACAGGGAAGGTAGTATTTAGAAGAAATGTATCCACGTTGCGTTGAGTGGGAGATGGAAAACTTTTTTTTTAAACATCCTTATTACATACACCCAGCCAGGATTAAAACCTTGATCTTTCCATCACCGGTGAAATAAATTATATGAATTTAACCACGTGTCTATTGACACTTGTAGTTTATATATTATTTTGAAATATGAATTTACATTTTGTAAAAAAAAAAATATCTAAAAATCTAGTTTTTAATTTTACAACTTTACTCGATGTAGTCTATGTTAATAAATTGAAGAGTTTGTTTTTCATGGGCATTGTACGATATTTACCGGACACGGAGAGGGCTGAAATTTTAAAAATTAGTAGCTTCTGTTCACAAACATGTGCATCTCGAAGCAGGATTTTTTTTTTAAATATTCATTAAGAACTGGGTCGCTAGAAATTAGAATTAAGATTTTTTTACATTTCTGTTTAAAGCAAATAAAAAAGTCACCCCGGACAATGACGGTTACTACTGCCAACTTCTTATAAAATTAACAAGGAATAGCTTGCAAAAAAAATTGTAAGAATTTATTTTTCTCATCGTTGAAATTTAAAAACTTCCACAGCTTATTTTCAGTGACGGGTGTTACCGTTTGGGTCTGTATAACAGACGAATTAAAAGCCATATTGGCCAGATTTTGCACCTCCACCATATTGTTACCCTGCGCTGTAATATGACTGTGAGAGTTTGGTGGGCGGAGAGGGGGTAAGGGGATCCTCCCCCCTCCCCCCCCATCTCAACCAAATAGCCTCCGCATCACGTGGCGGCGGTTAAAGCCTCGCATTGTAATGTGTTTATTGGGAATTGTTGGTGGCAGCTTCTACCTAATTATTGAATACGAGACTCCATCGAACAGGATTTCAGAAATCAATGCCGTGTGTGTATGTGTGTGCTGCGGTGGTTGGTGGGTTTTGTCGGGGGGGGGGGTAAAGAAGGAGGGGGTGAGGGGGATTTCATAACGCTAATCAGGTGAAGAGCTTTGGCCAGTGATGCCAGCAAATTAGTTTTGGATCTGTGGTTAAAGTGAAGATAATCATATTAAAGACCAGCCCAAGCCTTTTCCTCAAGTATTACGTGTGTGGCTGGCTGATCTTTTATTTCCTGAAAGGATTTTTTTTTCTTTTAATTTCATGAGTGATTAAAAGAAAGAAAGAAAGAGAGGTGTCAGTTTCATACATGTAACCAAGAGACCTCAGGAGTAATAACATATTTTTAACTTTATACAGTTTCGGCATTGATTATTGGCTATTGGACTTGGAACGGGTCTGCAGAGGTCACTTTAAAAAAAAGAAAAACAGTTTAATTGTTTAAGGTGGGAGTGCAGGTACCACAAGCTTATGGTAGTATTTTTTTCAGTTTTTATATCAAAACTCTTTTTGGTCAACAATTTGTTGAATATTTTTCCAAGAGTTTCATGGAATTTAATGACAACTGTTTTTCTTCATTTAAAAAGTTTGTCATCTAATGCCATAATTCTCGTGACAGATATTCAACAACTGTTGATATCATCATGTGAGAAAAAAACTATACTCTTGCCAAAAACTTGTTTTGTTAAGAAAACTGTAAAACACACTTACCTTAACACATGTTTCCTTAATCTCAACCATAACAAATATTCATTTGGAACTAACTCGTTAAATTCCCTTTTAAAATATTTCATGATTTTGAAAAAAACAGTCTTACCACTTCCTCTAAATTCAATCTTCCTTATACCTTAATCATTAGCGTAATTAGTACGGGTGGTATAAGGGAGGGGGTGAGAAATCAAATTATTGACTTTTACTTTAAGCAATACATAATATAAACATAACTAAGAATTTTTAAATTAACAATTTCCCAAACCCTGAGGTTAATAGCGTCAGAGGTCAATAAAATAATTGGTCTAAGCAGACCACGAAACACTGGTTCGAGATTCAAGACGACCGCTTACTTTTCAAGAAGCATAGGTTACAATAATTTATAGATTATAGTGTAAGGATAGTATAAATTATTACAAATATTTTGTTTTCTTCATTTTCTTGAAAGGTGAATAAAATGTAATTGAATTTCTTTATTTGATATTTCAGGAGATCAGGGTGCTCAAGGGTGAGGGTGGAATTTCCATATCCCTTCATCCCTTCCCACCTTCTACTCCTTCCTTCCTAGGTTACGTGCTTGAGGCAGAAATAATAATAATATTTAGCACCACGTCTTACTACCCGTTCGGGTTATTCGCTTTAAGTACTAATTACTCTAATGGATTAGGAATTGGGAAGGTTGAATTAGAGGAAGTGAACCCGCATTTGCGTGGAGGGAGAGTGGAAAACAATTTAGGAAAAACCACCCCCAGTTCACCCGACTGAGATTCGAACCTCGATCTCCCCGTCCTCAGCAGTAGAGCTCAACACGACAAGC
>CABFVX010002619.1:0-13437 GCA_902151425.1 Timema shepardi | reverse complement strand
ACCCCCTACACACACACACACACACACACCTTCTCCTACTTCCCTTTTTATACCCCTCCCTGCTATTAATCAAAGGCTGCTAACAATAGTGACATAAAATCAACTCTCACGCACTCCCAAGAGAACCCGGTACAGTCCCACCGAAAGCTCTCAATTGTTTCTCACGATGTTCCTCACCCGTCTAATGAAAGCATAAAACCAGTGCCAGGCTGTGAGAAATTAGAAACGTGTCCCCTCCCCCTTTCCCCCCCCCCATCCCTCCCCATCCCGTAACGACAACTACCCACATCGGTGGACACGCGGACTAAATTTAGACAGTGAAAATAAATAGTATAACACAATCTCACAAACTTTCTTATTATGTATTACTTACTCTGGACATCTGGAACTCGAAAAGTGATTGCTGTACTTACAAATGTTTGCGACATATTTCTATCTTGAGCTAGTTCTATCCAGTCCACCTCTTTTGCACCCTATCCCTAACTCGAGCTAGTTTTATTCAGTCTACCTCTTTTGCACCCTATCCCTATCTTGAGATAGTTCTATCCAGTCCACATCTTTTGCACCCTATCCTTATCTTGAGCTAGTTCCATTCAATCTACCTCTTTTGCACCCTATCCTTATCTTGAGCTAGTTCTATCCAGTCCACATCGTTTGCACCCTATCCTTATCTTGAGCTAGTTCCATTCAATCTACCTCTTTTGCACCCTATCCCCATCTTGAGCTAGTTCCATTCAATCTACCTCTTTTCCATCCTATCCTTATCTTGAGCTAGTTCCATTCAATCTACCTCTTTTGCATCCTATCCTTATCTTGAGCTAGTTCCATTCAATCTACCTCTTTTGCACCCTATCCTTATCTTGAGCTAGTTCTATCCAGTCTGCCTCTGTTGCACCCTATCCTTATCTTGAGCTAGTTCTATCCAGTCCACCTCATTACACCCTATTTATTTCAAGTTAATTCTAAAGCTATCCTCTCATCTGTGTCTAGGTCTTCCCAATGGTCTCTTCCCATTTGGTTTACCAGTCGATTCCCTGAACACGGTTCTAGATTCCTCCATTCACACTGCATGTGTTTCCCCCCGTATGTAACCTCCTCCAAAGCCCAGTATCTTATTTCCTGTAAAAATAGCATATAAAATAAAGCGATGGACTTGAATGTTTAAAATGTAGATATTTCTCCCTTAAGTAAAGTAACAGTCCAATTTTGGTAGAAAGGGCATTCTAAGAGCTAGAAAAGCTACTGTATCTACCTCCACGTATTTATACATCAAGACACATGAGCCTTATCTGTAACTTTTGATATTTATTACAAATACCTATTGAATTAATCTATTAATAAGGTAAAATATATTTGTATATTTACTATAAAAAGATGTGATTATTAGAGTGATAAATAATATATAGAATACTACCTTTAGTGGGCCTAGCCGAGAGTCAAACCTCAACCTCTCTGTCACCTGCAATAAGATATATCCCAAACATAACGCCTTATACTGCGTGACCACTGGTACGAGCGCTAACCTAGCTTAGTCTGGCTGTCCTGTGACTAGGAGTTTGGGGTAAAACATCGTCTAGTTTTGGAATGAAACTGATTTGAGAACAGATGTGATTTGTTTGATGTAATCAGAGGAAGAACAAACCCTTCCTTCACCTCTGACAAGACATCTTGTGAATGTGGGGAATGCCAGGCCTCCACCGTGGTTCGGATTCCACGTTAAATTCGGATTCCACGTTAAACTGTAGGTCCTCCATTTAATCTCACAATCACCCTACCATTACACATTAGAGTAAGTGCGTATAACCCGAGCGTGTAGTAAGACGCGGTGCTAATAATAATAATAATAATAATAATAATAATAATAATAATAATAATCAGAGGAAACATTATTATTTTCTAAGATGGTTTTGGTAATGTTGATAGTTTCATTAACAGGAACATTTGTGTATAAATTAGAAATATCAAGTGATAGGAATTTAGTTTGATTATTCAGAGAAATATTTATCAGTTTATCCACTAAAGTCATAGGAACTTTTTACATTATAAGTGTATAGAAGTTGTAAGTTGTATTGAAGTATTTTAGCTAAATATTTTGTTGTCTTATAAGCTCGGGCATTTTGATAGTTGACAAGAGGTCGTATAGGAGTACTGAGCTCGTGAATTTTTGGCAGAGATGTGAAATTGGGTGCTTTTGGATTCATGTTGATGAATTTGAATATATCTTTGGAAGAGGAAATTAGTGGTGCATTTTTAAGTGAGGTTTTTTAAAACTGCTTTTTGGTATTTGGCGGTAGGGTCATTTTTGAGCTCAGTGATAGTGTTGTTATTGATAAAGCCCATAGTTTTTGAAATGTAATCATTTTGAATAATGAGGACGATGGTATTTCCTTTATCAGATTTTAACATTGATGATGTTTTTTTCTTTTAAATTTTTTATTGAGATGTTTGAGAATAAGGTGTTATTTTTGGTTTAGTTTGTTTAAATGGTTATTAGCAATAATTTTATGTATTTGGTCAGCAAAGAGGTGCCTAGTTTGATTTTTTTTTATGTCAGGATCTATGTGATTAATTGCTTCTTCATATTGGCTGGCAGGGCGTGGTTTAATCATATTTTAATTTGGAATTGGTCTTTTTTTCCATTAGTCCTGAAGATGATGCCGCTGTACATCGAAACATGTTGAAGAAAAACTAAACACTTTGCAAGGAATGCAGCTTTCAAGGAACAAGGGATTACAAGCTAAGGAATAATTCAATTTTACAACAACTCTTTCATTTTTGTTAAAATTCTTTAATTATAGATGATTTTTTTTATTTTATTCCCACTCAACGTGGAACAATAAACGTTTCATGATAAAACTATATGTTTAAATCATTGGCTAAAAATCAATGAACTGAAAGTCACAATTTTAATAATTTTTCAGCATGTTTATAACTTTTAGATGTTGGTTAGAGCTTAAAATTGTTGTGATTATATTTTTATCTAAATGATAGTGACTTGTAATTGTATTACCAAACTTTTTCATGAGCTTATATATATTGATGCCTCTATGGTTCTCACATTGCCTCATATATCTCCATGTTTATTTATACTAGATTGACATAGTTATTAACTTTACTTAAAATTGAATTCTTCTATTAATTAATAAAATTATGTTTGAAATAAAGATGCCCCTTGAAAAAGTTATATTTCCCTCTCTGTTCTTTCCCTTTCTTTCTTCCCTCTCCCCCTAATCACTCTACACACACACACACACACACACACACACACAGTCAAGCAATATGATATCCCTTATCCCACGACAAAATATGAACGATGTTTGAAACGGAATGTAGGAGATCTCTCTTTGAAAGAACGCTCTCTCTCTCAAACACTTTCTTTAATTTATAACATACTTTAATCACACGCTTGTAGCACATACGAGTTACAAGCTTATCAAAAACGCAAATTTACTTTTTGACTATAAAGGAACCACAGATATCATAAAGCTATAATTTGTTGCAACTATTTTTCTTATTTCTATTTTTCACAAAATTGAGTTATAACTCGTACCGGCGATCACGCAGTAAAAGAAGTCCACCATAAACCACGTAACGCATTTTTAAAACTTTTTTTAACCCCCTCCAACCACAATGTAACACCAAGAAAACATTTAGATCGACTCCCCCTCATCTAGTACTTCTATAAGCTTTGTTACGTAACTTCTAACATTAGTAGTGAATGTCATTATTTAATAGGGAAGCTTTTGAGGAACTTAAATAAAGACTCACACATATTAATACTTAGATTCTATTTAAAAACTTTACCTCAAAATAGATCATTTCAAAAAATTTCATAACAATACTTTAATATTTTTATTTCTGGTTACTGCACATAGGCTTACCTACAGGCGCGTATTTGGAAAACTAGCAGCTTTTTTTTTAATTTGCATTTTCAACAACTGACATAATCCTAAGTTATTATTATTATTATTAGCACCGCGTCTTACTACCCGTTCGGGTTATACGCACTTACGCTAATGTGTAATGGTAGGGTGATTGTGAGATGAAATGGAGGACCTACAGTTTAACGTGGAATCCGAACCACGGTGGAGACCTGGCATTCCTCACATTCACACCAAAGTTATCAATAGTATGTTTATTTATAGGGAAAACATTAGGGATAGCACCCGCTTCAGTGGCCACGTGGTCCAAGGCAGCGATTCTTAACCTGGGGCCACAAAAGGTTTTTTTTTGGGGGGGGGGGGTCCTTGAAAAAAATAATTAAAAATGTTATTTACTTATTACGGAAGTTAATTATATTAAATTTTACGTTTTGGAAGAAATAATTCGATGATCGTAAGCATGTAAGAACAGTATATTCCCTATTTTCAGGGGTAATGGTGACGAAGGGAAGTGCGTATAATAGAAATCACGGATAGGACCCCCCCAAAAAAATCCCTATCTGTTTACCATCGCCATTCAAAATTTGCTGCCCTTTGTTTCCACTTATTTATGTGAGAAGGGATTTTCAACAATGGTGGATACTAAAACAAAGCAGGGAAATATACTCGGAATAGACTCCTGCTTGCGAATGGCATTTAGCAATACAATTGATACAATAATAGACAAGCTAGTGGAAAGTGGTCAACAGCAGAGGTACTATTAAATACATTTAGGTAGGTTAATTTCGGTTTTTTATTTGTTTGTTATTATAATCAAAAATTAAATCCACTATTTTAGAATACATCTTAATGATTAATACGTTAGTAATAACTAGGGGGCTGCGAAAATATTTCAAGATATTTAGGGGGTCTCTAGTAATGAAAGGTTAAGAACCGCTGGTCTAACGCACTAATCTTCGAGTAGATTAGACTACCAATGACAGGAAGATCAAGGTTCAGATCTCAGTCGGGGTGTAATTAAGCCTGCTTTTCCATAGTGATTTTTCACTCTACCTCCACGAGAATGCGGGTACACTTCCTCTAAATTTAACCTTCCTAATCTCTAAAATCTCTATGGTAATTAATACATAAGCGTATAATTCGAACGAAGGGTAAGACACGGTGCAAAAAATAATTCAATAATATATTTTTCGAAAAGATAATTTAACTGTAATCTGTGTTACGTACCACTGTGATGTACACCCCTTCAACACCCCCCCGCCCTATGTAACACCATATAGACATAAGAGCTCCCCCTCAACAGCGTTACGTGGTTTATGGATGACCCCCAAGGCGTCAAACTCGCAATAAACTGAAGTTCTAGGTGACAGAGGTCCGAATCATGACTGAAGTTGGCTTTATGTATATCTGTAGGTTTTTTTATCTACTCGATAATGTGGCTATCTTTTTTTCTGAAACAAACTACCAACACCTACCCCTTTTGATTAATACCGCAATAAACTTGATTGTTACACCTAATATTATATTATATAATAAAATAAGAAAATATTATTATTATTATTATCACCGCGTCTTTCTACCCGTTCGGGCTATACGCACTTACGCTAATGTGTAATGGTAGGGTGATTGTGAGATGAAATGAAGGACCTACAGTTTANCCCCACATTCACAAGATGTCTTGTCAGAGGTGAAGGAAGGGTTTGGTAATCAGATAAATCTGTGCCGGGACCGAGGATTGAACCCCGGCCGCCAGCATAGAAGTCTGACACCTTACCCCCAGACTGCCAGGTCACCTAAGAAAATAAGAACATATGGCTTAAAAAAAACTTAATCTGTATTAATAGCGTACATATATATTAACAGATTAACATAAATTATATAAGACTATACAATTCAGCATCGCGATTGGAAATTTGTAGATTCTAATACTATTTGCCTCAAAATAGATGACTTTATTTAGGTAATATTGATTTTGTACAACTATAGAAATAGATGCCTGGATAAATTGTATTTATTTTTTTAGGATTAAAGCATCCCTTTTGATTATTATTAAAATTAGAAAATTCTGTGCTCATTCTAAGTGTGTAAGCTTTACTTTTCCTAATGTTTAAAACTGTTCGATTGGAATTCAGTGGTTCTCAAAGGGTGTGCCATGAAATTGTCGACGTTAAATTATTGTTGATTAACAAAACATAATTAGTTTCATTCAATTATATGTTTTTATAAATAAGAGAAAAATGTGTTAAAGCTTTAATATATTTAACTTTGAAGATAACTTAATTTCTTCCAATAAGAGAGTTGCGTAATTAGTTAGAAGGAAACTTAGCTTATCGTTTCTTACACCAAAATTTAAATTTGTGGTCACATAAAGTATAATCACACACTCACACGTATTTCCTGTTGGGGTTTGATTCCGGTCGGATGCTCTGAGGGTATTTTCCTAAAAGATTTTCCACTCTCCCTCCCCGCAATTGCGGATGCACATCTTCTCAATTTAAACTTTCTATTCCTTAACGGAGACCTGGCGGTCTAGGGGTACGGTGTCAGACTTCTATGCTGGTGACCGGGGTTCAATCCTCGGTCCCGGCAAAGATTTATCTGATTACCAAACCCTTCCTTCACCTCTGACAAGACATCTTGTGAATGTGAGGAATGCCAGGCCTCCACCGTGGTTCGGATTCCACGTTAAACTGTAGGTCCTCCATTTCATCTCCCAATCACCATACCATTACACATTAGCGTAAGTGCGTATAACCCGAACGGGTAGTAAGACGTGGTGCTAATAATAATAAATATTCCTTAACATATTATTGTAATTACTATATAGGCGTATAACCCTAACGAGTAGTAAGACGCTGTAATAGAAAAGATAATTGTCGAAAAGTAATAACTTTACGCTATCAAACCCATGGTTTTAGTTCCAGTGACCGGTCTCTTTATCTCGCTCGGTACAAGACGATGGCTTTGCAAGCTCTCAGTTTAGAACGTTGCGAGGCTACAGTTCGCGTGGTCAGGTAGAGTGTCAAAGGGGGAGGAGGTGAAACTTCTCCATTCCACATTGATGATATCGCTACCGAGAGTCTCTGATTAGTTGTGCATGATTGTATAGTACCGCCCCGCGCCAAGTGCATTAGTGGAGCCGGTTCGTGTTACCATAGCTACCGGGCTCTTCCCTAGGTACAGTCACTGTCGGAAAAACCACACACACACACACAAAATGGTGCTCATGGGGTTCAAGGCATCTGGATCGCCACTCGGTTGGTTGCACGGGGGTGTAAAAAAATAATGTATCACTTTAATATATACATTTTTGATTCGATGGGATGAAAGTTAGCCTGAGTTGTGTATTTATAGTTTTTATTAAAAAAAGTATTTTGAGGGGGGAAGGCGGGTTAGTTTGTATTTTATCACCAAGTATTACTACCTGTTAAGATTATACGCATGTATGATCAATTATTCTAATGGGGTAAGGATGAGGAAAGAAGAATTTTGGAGATATTTGCGTGGAAGGTGAGTGAGAAACCATTAAGGAAAACTACCCTTAGTAGACCTGATTTGGATTAGAACCCCAATTTCCCCGTTATCAGTGGGCCAGTCTAACACGAGAGTGACGCCTTAGATCATTTGACCATTGAAATGGGTAGTAAAATATTGCTTTAATGAATACGTTTAGTTTAATTTTATTTACATATCAATATAAAAAAAATTAATATCTGTCACACAGCTGCATCGGTGGTCACATGACCCAAGGTGTCAGTCTCACAATAGACTGGACTGACTGGCCATGACCAGAAGTTCGGGGTTCGAGTCTTGATCGGGTGTATTCAGGGTGGTACTTCCTAAATGGTTTTAAACTCCTTATCCACGCAAATGTGAGTACATTTCCTCTAAAGTCCAAAATTCCTCGTCTCTTACAACTAGCGAAATTAGTACTCCTAACGGGGAGTAAGCCGCGGGAGTTATATATATCCTATGACTTGGGATCAAGGTTCAAATCCCTGTTGGATGTAGTCAGGGTGGTCTTTCCAAAATGGTTTTACACCCTCTTTCCATACAAATACGGAGACGCGGTAGTTGGCCTGTAAATCATTTGGCCTGGAAATCAATTGGCCTAAAATTCAGTTGGTCTAATGTCAGTAGGCCAACTGTCTTTAGGCCTACTGACACGTCTCCTATACCACGAGTATACTAGCAATTTATAGGATTGTTTTTATTTATTTTAAAAGTTTCTGTTCAAATTACATTTTAAATTTGACAATAATAAAGAACTGTTGATAATATATGTAGAGAATTAAACTAAGCGTTTTAGCTGAAACAATTTATTTAATTTGCAAGAAATTTTTTTTTATACAAAAACATCAAATAATACTAACCAAAACACTCATTTTACTTTCAATCTACCTTAATCTGGCGTTCATATCTTTACCCTCTTGAATTGGGTCATGAGTTGAACTTACTTTAACTTGTATGCATAAAAAAAAATAGAGAAGCACTCAAGTGTATTAAAAGTTTGAATTATTTTTAGATTTTATTAGGAGTAGTATTGTTCTTTCTACTCACCAGAATGCGCCAACATCGTGACTCGCAAAACGACGAAAGGTGGGGAGAGGAAGGAGACGCGAGAAAAGGTCAGTGTTTTTCAGTTTTTAAAAGCAAACATTTTTTTTTCCCCCAGCAAAATAAATCAAATATTGATCCAGTAGAAACATAGAATTTAATTTCCTCCACTTGGTAATATCAACAATATTGAATATCTGTCATGAGCAAAGCGGCATTGGTACGAGAAACTTTTTTTAATAAAAAAAAAGTTATTAAATTCCAGGACACCCTTGAAATATAATCAGAAATTGTTAATATCACCTTGGGAAGAAAATTAAATTTTAAATTTGTACTGGGGCATTTGATTTGTCTTGGACAAGAATTATTCTTTTCTTCACCTCTGACAAGACATCTTGTGAATGTGGGGAATGCCAGGCCTCCACCCTGGTTCGGATTCCACGTTAAACTGTAGGTCTTACATTTCATATCACAATCACCCTACCATTACACATTAGCGTTAAGTGCGTATAACCCGAACGGGTAGTAAGACGCGGTGCTAATAATAATAATAATAATAATAATAATAATAATTATTATTATTATTACTATTATTATTACTCTTTACTGTAAGAACTGCCAAAATACTGCCCTTAGCTAGCAATTTGTATAAACCCAAATTAAAAGACATTAACTCTTAATCTAATACTGAGCAAATAACTTTAACACTAAACATTGTTTGTGTGTATGTGTGTGTGTGTATACCGCATCATACTAAACTCAATATCACCACTGAGGGAACTGCAGGCATTAAGGATATAAACTCTTTATTTGCGCGCTCTCTCTCTCTCTATTGCTGTTAACTTTCGTAGAATCTTCTCGCTCTCAGCTATGTCGGAAAGGGGTGTACTAGAAACTCTGAACAATCATACCTGAAACAAACAAAAAAAGAAACACTGTGACATTGTATTTTTATTTTTAAATTTAATAAGGTAAAAACCATTAGAGTATAAGAAAAAAGAAAAACAAATAAAGACAAACAAAACACACAATATGAAATTTAAAGGTAAATTTAAATGTCGTAGGGTACACAAATAATGGGGTTAGGATGCCATCTTGTATTGTAGGCAAGCAGTCATATTGGAGTATTGTAAAAATGACGACATATTTTTTTGGTTAATAATAAATTATGTGAATCCAAAATTTAATGAAAAATCAATTTTAACATCCATTTTTCAAGAAAAATATCGAATCAACATTAAAAAAAAAAGACCACACTAATAAGGAGGATCTACTGGCAAACTCGACTAAACAGCATTGCATTGGAAGATAACCCACACCCAAACAAAAGAAAGATGAGGCTGTCTCCCGATAGCAGCCATGTAGTTCCTTCAGATATGATATCCCCTTGGTAATGTACGGAGAAGATAGAATTGAGAGTAAATACATCCGTAATTGCGGTGAGGATAAGGAAGCCAGTACACCCAGACAGAATTAGAACCCCAACAATCCAGTCTATTGCGAATATGACGCCAAGTCACATGATCAACAATTCGGGTAACAGTACCGAGTATTAGATGGCCAAGGGAGAAAACGATTTATTAATATATTAATGGTACAGACGAAAAAAGAGGAAAGTGAAATTTTCACTCAAGCTAAGTTAGTGCTGCCAACTGTTAGACAAACATTAAACCTTTCTAAGGCACTTTAGATTATGGGTTAAAGAGGTATGTCATATTTAAATTAATTTAAAAAAAAAGTATTTGCTGGTATCTTTATGGAGTTTAAGATATGAAAGTCATTGTTCTGGAAAATGCTTGTGATGAGACTTTCCTCCTTTTTCTCTCGTACCCTTCATAATCACTAAGTAATATTTATACATTCTGACTTACTTTTATTTTATTTTATGTTCTTATGGTTTTTAAGAAAAACCAACCGTTTAAGTCAGCACACTGCTTACAAACTAACTCAATTCTATAACAGACACTGCGTCTTGTCTTCCGCCCATTAAATTTATCACTTTGATCCCGGGGAAGCACCAATTTCACCAACGATAGATTATTCGACATTCCGGAAATCGAGATCAGGACACTTAACCGAATGGTCAGACGCGCTACCGACTGAGATAAATGGTCGGACCCCAAATATATAGAGGACTTATAAATAACCAAGACAAGAAAGAAAAAGAGTAAACCTTCCAGCTTCGGCGGTCTAATTGTCTTATAAGGCATTTTTTTTAAATCACAGCTTCTTACTACCCATTCGTGTTATACACTTATTTACTAATTGCAACCCGCCTCTGTGGCGTAGTTGGCTAACGCGCTTGTCGTGTTGAGCCCGACTGCCGAGGACGGGGAGATCGAGGTTCGAATCTCGGTCGGGTGAACTGGGGGTGGTTTTTCCTAAATGGTTTTCCACTCTCCCTCCACGCAAATGCGGGTTCACTTCCTCTAATTCAACCTTCCCAATTCCTAATCCGTTAGAGTAATTAGTACTTAAAGCGTATAACCCGAACGGGTAGTAATACGCGGTGCTAAATATTATTACTAATTGCACTAATGGGCTAGAAACTAGGAAGTCTATATTTATAAAAGTGAACCCAAATTTGCGTGGAGGAAGAGTGGGAAAACATTTAGGGAAAACCACCCGGAGTTCGCCCAAACGAGATCAAACCCCGATATTCCCGTCTTTGTCTAACATTAGAGTTGAACGTTAGACCACGTGACCACCGAAGTGGATAAGCAGGAGTCTGCAACCTTTTCGGGCCCCGATATAATAATAAACATATAAAAAGTATCGTGATCATACATAATTTATCAAATCTATTTTTGATTTTTTTAAAAATATATCTTATATTTATTCCTAAATTCTATTTTTCCTAAAATACTTATTTCTCCACCCTGTACGGCACTTCACAAAGATTTTCTCCCTCTTTCATCTAAAAATAGACATTTACTAAAAACTCGTAGTATTTGTGAAACAAAATAAAAGGTCTATACATTGTTGTAGAAATACTATACCGAAGATAATAGATTAAATAATATACAATGTTACTTACTCTATAGTATTTGGAACTAGGAACAACGTTACAGAATCTTTGTCCAATAAAGATCATAAGAATCAAATACATTTTCAAAGACGTGAATAAAAAATAGCCTACATATATTTGTTTATAGCTCAGAAAGGATTGGTTTTATAAAATTATATTTCAAATAAAAGAGTGTGTTTATATTATAATAGTAGGCCTATTTTTTATATTTAGTACCACGTCTTACTAACCGTTCGGGCTATACGCTTTAAGTACTAATTGCTCTAATGGATTAGGAATTGGGAAGGTTGAATTAGAGGAAGTGAACCCGATTTTGCGTGGAGGGAGAGCGGAAAACCATTTAGGAAAAACCACCCCCAGTTCACCCGACCGAGATTCGAACCTCGATCTCCCCGTCCTCAGCAGTCGAGCTCAACACGACAAGCGCGTTAGCCAACTACGCCACTGAGGCGGGTAGTAGGCTTATTAAAATTTTACGTTATTTCCTATCTCAAATAGCTGAGGAGAAATTATGAAAATTGGAAAATTTCCAACGTATAAAGTATCCTTAAATTCATTTTCATGATAAAATGAAAATTATCATCTTTTTTTATAATGATAAATTGTCTAGATATAGAATTTAATCAAAATCGTTTAGATTAAATTTCAAGAAAATTGTTTTTTTTTCTTTTTTCCCTTCAGTAAACTACCCTTAAATTTAGGGTTGGATACCCGATTCCTAAAAGCCCTCAGGGGGAATCTTATGAAAACCCTAGATATCAGGTTTTAGCCCAATTGGTAAAATAGGTTATGTTCTAGCACAAGATACAGATTGACAGACAGACGGGATTGCGAAAACAACTTTTTTGGTTTCAGGAAGTCTAGAAACGTCGACGTTTATCAAAATGTCGAGTTATATTTTTTTGACGATCACAATAGTTTCTTTCCGAGGTGTCATGAGAAATTAAAAAATATATATATAATAAATATAATTTATACTATCGTATGCAAAATTTTAATTAGCTTTATAACATTAGCGATTATTAACAATCAAGATTATTATGATCACAATTAAATATTATTAGAAAATTATTTGATAAATTGTTGTGTCTAGAAGAATTAAGATCGAATTTTAATTATTTTGATTACTTAAGCAACCGACTGAAAACTACCACGAGATCTACCGGCCGATCGCGATGGTTCACCACACTCCCTCCATGCAAATTTGGGTAATACACTTCCAATAATTTACCTTCCATATTCTTGTCACATTCGCGTAATTAGAATGCGTCCGTATTACCCAAACGGCTAGTGAAATATGATGAAAAAAAATGTAAGCCTTCTTGCAAAAATAATATAAATGCAAAAAAAAAGCTTTAATAAAAACTTGGAGAGACCAACGTAGGGCCCTACTATGTTTACCCCTGTCTAGTTGGACATCTGCCACCAACTCGATTGTTGGACGCTGTGCAGCTTGCCTGAACAGATTACCACTCAAACGCAACGGAATTAAAAAAGAAAGTTTCAACCGCATCCAACTCCCCTCTACACTCTCCCTTCCCCACCGCCCTATCCAACCCTCTCAGTTCAAAGTTCAGACTCCTCATTCGGTAAACTCTTTTACTGATATTCGGATGTTGTATTTTTCCGACACATCTTACCGTTCGGACCATACGCACTTATATATATATATATATATATATATATATACTTTTTTTATGATTACAATACTCTTTTCTGTGTTAGTTCCGGATTGTTCCGAAAGAAAATCAGTTTTTTTCTGTTTTGATACGCTCACAAATGATTTTATATATATATATACATACTAGCTCCCTGCTTTATCAGCCGTTCTGGTTGTAATCATATTATATAATAACTACGTTGATGTGTTAGGCAGGGCACGCACATGCTGAAAACAAAATGTTTCGGAACATGATGAAACGAAACATCTTGAAACCACGACACCAAAAAAATGTTGCAACTTTTCTTGTT
>CABFVX010002618.1:0-109156 GCA_902151425.1 Timema shepardi | reverse complement strand
AGCTGCATGGTAAGAGGGGAGATTGTTTCTTCCCCTTCATCTAAAACTGAGAGCTCCAAGGCAGACCCTTCCATCCCACCTTAAGCCTTTAAAACAGGGGTCTTCAACTCGCAGGACACTTACGGTGTGCCGGCTGATGAAAAATATAAAATTATTACACTAGAAAAAAATGAAAAATACAGATTTATATTTTATATAATTAAATAATAAAATAAATAAGTATTTTATGAACTACTTTTGCTTTATAAATGATACATATTTACCTTGAACCAACAAATGACTACTATAGTAGACAAAGGGAGAGAGTACTTTTTTGGGTATGTTTGAACATAGTCATGAGTGTTTGTGTTGGCTCATCACTGCTGAGACACTTGGGATGCCAAAAGATAAAGAATATATTAAGTGTTCAATCCGAATATAGTCTGTACCGTAGTGCCCCTTGGACCTCAAAAGTTTGAATACCCCTATTTTAATAGAAGCTTGGATTTAAACTCTACAGGTTCATAGGCTCTAAAAACTCGAGCTTGGTTTATAAGACTTTCTAAGATGTGTTGTATGTCTATCAATGGATAACTTGTGGTTTATTCTTCTTTATACTTCTCTGAATGCTGTTTATGAAATGTGTGGTGTGTGTTCCTCTCATTATAAAAATACTAATGCTATTATAATTTCAATTATAATAATCTATTTTAGATATATCTTTTTTTCTAAAAATTGCTTTTTTTGAATTCTAAAAATCATTTAATTGTGATTTGTTAAATTTTAAAATGACTTTGACTTTACTTAATACTTGCGAATTTTCTGAAGAAAAA
The DNA here is from genome assembly GCA_902151425.1 of Timema shepardi. NCBI lineage: Eukaryota > Metazoa > Arthropoda > Insecta > Phasmatodea > Timematidae > Timema > Timema shepardi. The sequence goes on along the minus strand of CABFVX010002618.1, from coordinate 108,344 downwards.
ATAGATTGTTATATATTTATTGACTTAAGAGTAAATTATATTTTAAATTTTGTTTTAAACAAATTGTTTGGATTAAGAATGTGTGTCCACATAAGATAGATTGGGAAAATCTTGGCCAGTTTTAATTTGGTTTAATCCTCTGTTGTAGGGCTATGTTCATCGCAGTGGTCGGACCGCCCGTGCTCACAACCCAGGAATAACAGTCATGTTTGTGGAACCTTCAGAGGTGCCAAACTACTCTAGACTTTGTAGAACTTTGGGTAGAGGTACGTATCTTTGACATGTCGAAGGGCACAAGTATTTGTTTAAAAAATATTGAGAAGCTTTTCAAGCATTTTAGGAACCTTTCTATAGATGAAGTTTGAAAAATGATCAAGTGTAACTGGCAAGTCAAATTTAGAACTGTTGAGGCACCTGAGCTGTAAGAAATAATTATATAAAATATTTTTATTTTAAACATTTCAACATTATTATATTTCCTTTACAAAATAAACTGGTAAAAGTTTAATGTTAACTATATTATTTGGCTAATTAAATATTTTTGATTAGAGTTGTTTAAAACAAGAAATTTATTATATTTGGTTTGTTTTTAATTAAGGACAGAAAATAATGTCAAAACTTTGAAATTAAAAATATGTTTGATTATTAGGGGGCGGATTTATAGGCACTAAAAATTTAAGAAAAGACAGGCATGTAGGCACTATAAATTTCAAAAATAGGCATTATAAAGTATAAAAGGTAGTAAATAGGCATTAAAAAGAAAAAAATAGGTACATAAATTAATAGGCATAGTAATGCATAAAAAAGCACCAAAACACTCAAAATTGTTATTATATTTGGAAGAAGGTATAGGAAAAGTGGATAGAAACATATAAAAGGGGGGACAAACACAATATGTCTTTTACAATGAAAAGAAGAACACAGTTCACACTTTACACTGCTGCCAATGGACAAAGAGGTAATGGTTGCATCTTAAAGAAAATTGATCATCACCGCCCAATCTCCCGACCTAGGTTTCATTCTATCAGAACTCATCAGGGAGGAGTGTGAAACGCGCAACGCAACTTCCTAAAAGAGAAAACTAAAAAAACACAAAAGAAGAGAAAAAGGAAAATGGTAAAAAATGATAGGAAACATTGATAGGAACATGTAAAAGGTATAACACAAAGGACAAACAAAGGAAAAGGAAATTGTTATTATTCATTCTTAAAATCCAGCATACACTTTCTATAAACACAAATTAATTACTATTAGAGTTAATTACCAAATACTTCTCAGGATTTTCAGATGTAAATTTGGTTCTGTTGTCTGACAAAGGGTTTTTATAGTGTGAGAAGCTTCTCTCAACTTCACATGAAGTCATCGGGCAAAACTTCAGACAAGATATCTCAGCTGAGCTAAGATTGAATTCTGGGAGTGGTCTAGTTTGTCCTTCCAAGATGTCCGCAATGCTTGCCATCACTTTCTACCTGGGGTTTCGCTGCAATACTCTGTTAAATTTGTCAATGATGGCTGTGCCAACGGAACCAGAAGCATGGTTCAGGTTTTCTACTATTTCCCGCATTATCATCACAGCATTCAAAAGAGGCAACTCTCTCATCTCTAAAATTGTTTTTTACATATGCCAGTGGTTTCATCAACAGTAACCCAGAAGTATGATTCTCCAATATCTTCTCGGATATTCTCAACTGTCTTAAACGAAATAAAAAAAAATTGTAAATAGTTTAAATCAATACAATTCAGTTAATATTTTTAATGTCAGAAAGAAAAACTGCTATTGTAAAAACTTAAGGACAAAATGGTTGAATGCAAGTAGAGTTGATTCATCTGGTATCTTAATGTTGGTATATTTGTTGAGAAAAGCATTGAAATTTGGATCTCCATTTTCTTCCAAGGAATACTTGCAGCTACCATCGCAGAGCATAAGTCAGAAAAAAATTCTCTTGGGTCTTATCTTCATTGTTAATTTTAGGAAAAAATGTTGATATCCTGTTTTCTTTCTGGAATTTTTCATATGTATTGCAGTATTTTAGTGTTGTTCTAGGTGATACTTGTTCTCGCATTTTACCTAAATATTATATATAGAAATTTTCATCCAATAATGTATGTGAATTATACAAATTAACAAAGCATCACCTAACAAGAGAACTAAGATATTTTTTTTGTAAGATAGTTGTGTTACACTATGGTAAATATTTCCACTTTGCCGTTGAAATCCTTCAATAAGAAATGAAACATAATTTGAACGATAGCAAATAATCGTGGTTTACTTTTAAACTGTAGCCAAAATATTTAATAAAAACCTTGAATTTCAAAATTAATAATTTCATTTCCCCTTTTGAAAAGGTAACTTACCTCTTTGGAACATGCCTGAAAAAAAAAATTGCCATTCGTTGTGAAATTCCTATCACTGCCAATCCACTGTTTGAATAATACACTTTTACACAGTTTCTCTCTAGGCATTTTCTACTAGTTCAGTGATTTACATTGAGTCCAATACAAAGAAATATTAATGAACAGATATGCATATCTAACAAACAACAGCGTAATATACACAACCACTGAATGAACTGACACTGTTGTGCGCTAGAAGAAATTCTTTGTCGACAGTCTAACCAGTTTGGACCTGTCATACCGCTGGACACATGGGTTTTTCCTGCCTATCATGAGTATCCACATGGAGTGACCTATGACGTGAAGGAGGGGAGGGGGGACGGGGAGCCACTGGTATTTAGAAAGAAAAAAGAGGGTGTGAGGAAGAGAGAGATATAAAAAAGTCACTTTAAGGCTCCCATTTGTAAAATAGGCATTAAACACCGAAATAGGTATTTATAGGCACTATAAAAGTTATCACACTATCTTCACAATCATTGAAAATAAACTTATACCTCAAAAGCCTACTTTTAATAGATTTTCTATTCAAAAATGACCAAGTTGAAATATTTGTTTGCCGCATGTTCCTCTAGTAAGTAATATTTCGTTAGATTAAACATAGAGAGGAGGATAAATGGGCAAGGCCTACACAATTACCAGAGAGCTGTAGACCTCAAAAGTTCACAATTAAAATAAAACACATTCCTAAGAAATTTTTGGTGTGCATCAGATCTTCAGACGAAGAGAGTAAAACACAAACTGGACTGTGGCAGCAAGGCTAGATAGAGAGAGATAGCTAATGGTCACTTAGTTGCTAGTGTTGCCTGTTTCTTGATTCAAAAAAAGGTTTAGGCTTCTGGATTCTGCAATTGTTATAAATAAATAAAAATTGATACACCCCTCCAAATATTTGTAAGAAGATGCAGGAAAAGTGGATAGAAAAACATAAGTAACACATACATTTGTTCTTTTTATATGGTTTCATCCACCTTTCCTGTGCCTTCTTCCAAATATAATACATTTGCCTCATTAAGAGAAAAGAGATTTGCCTTTTAGCTATATATGTACGGAAAAAGTGGATTGAGCAAAAACATTTTGTAATAAATAAAATGATAGAATATTAGGAAAATGGTAGAGCACAAATAAAAGTAAAAACACTAACACAGTCATATTTACATATACTTCGATAATTTTATAGCATCTTCCTCAGGAAGTAGTAGTAATTATGCTAAACAGGATGTTGTCTTATAGCTATATAAAAATTGATATAGTAAGTTATAATTATTTTTTTATGACTTCAAGCCATAGAACTAAAATCACAACAGTTTGTGGAGTCTGACACCTTAGCTCGGGTGGTATTGTGTTTGCCTGCTGAGATAATGGTCTTGGGTTCAATTCTTGGCATGGTCAAAAATTTATCATAGATGAAAATATGGGTTTATTCTTTCACATTGATAAATTGATAGCCGGGGATTGGATGTTGTGCATGATCTAGCCTTAATTTAGATTACAAAGCATATGAAGCTACGACAGGCCTAGCGAGCCGGTAGGGGAAAAATATATGACTTTAAAAAAAACTGACCTGGGCTATAGGCTGGAAATGGTAATGGATGTAAAAATCAGTTTGTGGAGGCACCGGGGCCTTAGTGCTTATCACCCTCCCTTAAATCCGGGCCTGTTATCTGGTAATATTAAGGTTATGGTGGTATTCATGATAAGATTCCGGAAGCCAGTGTTCATTGCTAAATTAATTCTACAAGTAATAGTTTTTTCACATTATGGCTTTTTATTCTTTCAATGAAATCAATATTTACCTTAAATTTGATTTTCTCATTTATAAAAAATTAAAATATGAAATTTTAAGGATAACCCGCCTCGGTTGCATAATTAGCTTATACGCTTGTTTTGTGTTGAGCTAGACTGTTGAGGACGGGGAGATCGAGGTTCAAATCTTGTTCAGGTAAACTGTACATGGTTATCCTAAATAGTTTTTAAGTCCTCCGGTTTCTTTAGAGAACCTCAGAGGAATTTGACCCGTTCTCTGAACCATGGCAGAACTCATGTTTACAACAATTTTACTGTCACATATCAGGGCCTTCCTGATTTTCTTGTTGACAAGACTTATACACCTGTTGTCAAGGAGAGAGTGCTCCTTTCGAGAAGGGTTGACAAGCTAGAGCTCTTGTCTTGCCATGACAGAACCCACCATTGTTAAAACTGTTTTACTGTCACAGATCAGGGCCTTCCCGAGTTCCCTGTTGATGAGACTTATATACCGGCTGTCAAGGAGAGAGTGGTTTTGTCAAGAGAGGTTGACAAGCTAGAGCTCTCGTCTCGCCGCTCCAACTCAGAGATGGGCTGGTTCAAGAAGGCCATGGATGAGATGGACTTGTTCCTGGATGAAAGTGACTTGTATCCTTTTGTTTTTTCACTTTATAGTATGATTCTCTTTTGGATTGGTTTAGTTCTTGAGGTACACAAGTACTTTTTATGAAGAAACAGAATAGATTAGGTTAGTTGCAGCATAAAGCTCTCCCGACTCGAAGGTGGCTATGTTATCTGATAGTGTGTGATTTTAATTGATCACTCATATGCAGTTGACAATTTCCTCACGTTCGTCACAAATTTTACCTTAAAATATGATTGAAGAATGACCCTGGGCTTGGGACAACTCTTGGGTTCAATTCTTGGATCCAGGTGTCGTTTTTCAATTTAAAGGATATTTAATAAACTCGACCACCTCTGTGGCCTAGTGGTCAGAGTCCCTGGCCACAGATACAAAGGTCCAGGGTTTGATCCTCGGTGTTTCCAGATTTTCTGTGAAGCAGTGGGTCTGGAACGAGGTAAACTCGGCCTCACGAGGACAAATGAGCTACTTGAATGAAAAAGTAGTGGTTCAGGTCTAGAAAAATGAGCTTAACGGCCGAAGGGCTTGTTGTGCCGACCACATGACACCCTATAGCTGCAGAAGTTGGAACTATAGCTGCCAACAAACGACAGCGGCTTGGATCTGAACCAAATGAATTTCATTTTGGTGTAAGTAGTACAATAGTCTCCATATTGTGATTCATCATTCTTATGTTTGTGATATGGTAAAACTGCTAGTGAAGTTCTAAGCAAGATGAGATCAAAATTAATCACTAAAACAACAAATATATTCATAGGTTGTGTGTATCCCCTTTGTATTTTAGATCTGTTTAGTAGATTTTATTTAAAATTTGACAACAAAAAATGTTTCCAAGAATAAACTATATGTTTAAAAGTATTTTTATGACTAACAAGCATGCACTACTTATACAGACATTATTTTGAGCCTGGATATAGTATAAATAACACTTTGGATTATTTGACCTTGACTTTATTTACACAGACCAAAGCGTGTTAATGAAGGAATATCAACAGATGGCAAGAGATTGGCGGGAATAAAACGCAAACAGTTGAATGCTCTTTTGGCAAAACCAATCTTTCCCAAAGGTTTTTCTGCTCAATACCCAAGCCTCCCAGGCCGTAAAAAGATGTTGGGGGGAGAGAACGCTGTGGAAATACTGCAAGCTTCGCTTGGAAAGAACAAAAGCAAAAAGATTAAGAAGCCAAAATCAGATGTATCCGGAAAGTTTGTTAAGGTGAAGAAAAGTAAAAGGATAGAAACCGACAGCCAAGTTATTTCCTCATAATGGACAGAAGCGACCTTTAATGAGTTTGTCTTGCGCACCAACAAATAAAGGATGAAGAATGACTGAAGGAAAGAGGAAGATGGAGGCATTATACTGACTCGGCCACAGGGTGAAAACATTTGATGAACTTGTGTCTTACTACCCTTCTGGGACATCAGTCTATTAACACTAGTAGCAAACAGATGAGGGTGATATACTATGTACCTACATTTGTGTGGAGGGAGATTAGAAAATTAGTTCTGATCTCAATTAAGGATCCCAAGGACCAATATGAAATAATCACAGCAGAAGCAGTGATAAAAATTTTGTGTTTGCTACAGCAATGACATTTGCACTTTTATGCACACTGAAGTTTCACTTTAGTCACACCGTTTGTGGACAATGTGCTATGAGTCATCATCATTTATTTATTATAAACATTGAATCCAGGGGGGAATCAGAATATAACTAGATATTTTCAAATAATGTTTACATGTTATCAAAATATTAAATTTTACTCAAATAAGTTTAATTATTTTTCTTCTGAGAAATTGGGTTGAGGGTGTTGAGACCTGTCAAATACTTACATACTTTCCGTATTTGTAAATGTAAAGTCATTTGAACATAGATTTCAATGAAGGACATATTGATTGAACACTAGGTTTAGAGGGACTACTATGACAACTAATTGCACTTTTAGGCCTAGGTAGAGAATTGAAGTTCTGGTATTGTATTGATGTGAGTTCCTTCTCATCCAAAAGTTCTTGCTCCGTGATAGCTTGAGCAATTTTAATCTTTGTTATGTCTTTTGTTTGTCTTTGTTTTGTCTTCTCCCAAAAAAGTTTTAATAGTTTTCTACATGGCCCCAAAAATGCCAATCAGCTGCATCAGATTCATTCATTTTTTTATTCCTAAAGTCGTAAATCATCTCTCCTACAGAAGACAATGGTTCAGAATTGCATTTCCTACCTGATTTTGGTTTATACTGTAAGATTGTTTTCTTAATATTTTGATTTTCAATACTCTCGCCAAATTCCATGTTAGTTTACGGTTCTATTTACACAGAAACACTATTTTCAGAACCAAAATTACTAATATTAGAAGAGGTTTGAACAAACGTAAGGGGCGAAAGAGGGAAGGCTTTCAATTTATCTGCCCATAGCCATTTTTTAGTGTTATTTGCTGACTGTCCACTTTTTGTTTTAGTACACCTAATATATTATGCATAGTTGTCTCAAGATTTTTCCATATTTTTAACTTCTTAATCTTAAACAAAAATATTTCTTTTACAGATTTCTTGCCACACGTGATACTTTATATACACCTGTCGATATTTTTTGAGTTTGGTTTTCAACAGTAGACGGAATCGTAATAAAAGTTCATGAAGCTATATGTAGAAAATTAGAAAATATATACGCACCCCGACCCACAATGAAAAGTTGGAAACAGTCTGCTGAAGGTATTAATAATTTATAGCAAATTCCCATCTGTAATGGCAGTGTGGATGGCAAGCAAGTTAGCATCAAGTGTCCAGACAAAACTGTGTCCCACCACTGGTGCTATTTAAATCACTTTCAATGGGGTTCATGGCTTTTTTTTGTCCAGATTATAAACTTATTTACTAATCACACTGATTGGTTAAGGATTAGGAAGGCACAATTTAGATGAAATGTACCTGCATTTGTATGGAGGAAGAGTGGAAAAACCACCCTTAGAGTACCTGATCGGCATTGAACCCTAATCTCCTCTTCTTCGGCAGTCTAGTCCAACACGAGAGTAGAGCGTCAGACCAGGCAGCCACCAAAGCGGGTAGTTTATATGTGTTGGATCATGTTGAGCTCGACTGCTGAGGACGGGGAGATCGAGGTTCGAATCTCGATCGGGTGAACTGGGGGTGGTTTTTCCTAAATGGTTTTCCACTCCCCCTCCACGCAAATGCGGGTTCATTTCCTCTAATTCAGCCTTCCCAATTCCCAATCCATTAGAGTAATTAGTACTTAAAGCGTATAACCCGAACGGGTAGTAAGATGCGGTGCTAAATATTATATTATTATATGTGTTGATGCTGGTGGTTTTGTAGCTTTTGGTAGTTTTGTAATATCGTGTGATAAATCATATAAAATAAGATAATTTAGAATTTTTTTTAATAACTTTTATGTCTTTGACATTGTTTTTAACTCAAGAAATAAGCGCAGCAGCAATAAAAATGCATTTTAAATCTGCCGCAAATAAAATCAATGCGCATCCACAACGCTACACTGCCCCGCAGGTACAAAAATATATATAAGCTGCCTCTTACTTACATTGCTGCAAATTTATCAAAGCGAAATATTCTTAGCAGTAGTGAATATTTTATGTTGGTTTGTTGGATCCTTAAAAGAAGCATGTTCTATGTTGACACCAATGTCTACATAATTTTATACACTCGCTATAAAGGGTAACACACATGCTATTTAAGATCACTTAGCTCTCTCATCAGAACTTTTAAACTGTAAAGTAATGGATAAAAACAAATCGAGACAATCTTGAAATACATAAAAGCTCACAACTAACAAAATCATGGGATTTATCACTTTTGTTTGATAAGTTAAGCTTAACCAGTATACATTGAACATACTTCAGAAAATAATACATCTTATAAAAATATAAACTTGCAAGTACATTTTTATTCTACTGTTTTGACAATGACAATAGGTGAAAGATCTGTAACTTATTTACACCTAATAAAATGGATTAGTACCTAATTGCTTGGAAATGTATATATAATAAGACATTGTAGAAACATTGTACAATAATTTAAAGTAAGTGTTAGCGAAGGAAGGCAACCTGAAAGGCTAGTTAGGTTAGGCCAGGCCTAGATAGGAACAAATATACTTCTCTCTTAATTTCATCTTTTCTTCTTAAACAAATATTTAGGTTGGGTGGTATTCTAGATTTTGTGATCCATTAATGTGCCAGTTCCCATCTTCTTAGATGGGAAATATTGCATTGTGTTCTGTTGAATGGACACAATGCAAAATGTCCCATATTGGAGTGTGTAAATATGTGTTATTTTATCTATTAATGCTTATAAATTTTATTTTAGTTAATTTAATTACTACCAATTGAAGGGTATAAGGTAAAAAGTGGGAAAGCCCAATTTTAACCAAATTCAGGTACTGCAGTGTTGCCCTGACAATCACGGGACTTGTATTATACCCTTGAGGATTATGGTTAAAGACACCTGTCATATTTAATTTAATAAAAAAATAAAGTATTTACTGGGTCATTTATGGATTTTATGATATAAAAGCCGTCCTGGAAAATGTGTAAAGTGTGACTTTCCTCCTCATCATCTGATATTTCCACCTCTGCGGGTTGTATGGCACCTCCTCTTCCATTCCTGTAAAGCTTTCCAAACCTTTCCCTCAGCTACGCATCTTCAGTCCGCTCCTTTAGCTTCCACGTCCTTCTGCGCTTGATCCATCCATCTTGTCCGTGATCTTCCAATAGGTCTTTTCCCATTCTCTTTGTTCTGTAAGACTTTCCTAGGAATTTTGTCCTTTACTCTCATCACATGACCTAACCACATCAACCTTTTTCTGTTCAAGGTTTCTTCTGATGATACAACTTTTAAACCATCCCTAATTATTTAATTCCTTATCCTGTCTCTTGTTACATTCACAATGCCTCTAAGGAACCTCAACTCTGCTGCCTGCAATATACTTAGATCTCTCCTTGCCCATGTCCAGAGTTTTAGTTGTTTGAGTGGCCCAAAACAAATGTAACAGGAATAACGTTTTGCTTTGTGCCTCAGGAAAAACACTTTGAAACGTTTGAGCTACTCAAATCACGTTTTGCTACCTATTCATGGTACCCAAAAGTTACACACCCTTATTCCACTTTCAGTAAGCAAAATTTATGTCAAACCATTCTCATTTGATACAACTTCAGCTGAAGAATGTGTTTCTACTGAATATAAACTGCTATTCAGTGAAATTAACGACTTTGTAATTGCAGTTTATGATGATTAGTGGTGGCTATGTTTTGGAGAAAAATGATAAAATTGAAGTAAGATTAACATTTCTTCCTCCTGCAGGACCACCCCCTTCATTTAAATACCCAACCGAATCAGATTAACTTTGGATTAAAGCTGAAATGATACTGAGTAAGGTGAGCTCTCTGACACAAACGGGCCGAACCTATAATTTTCAGGAACATGAAGTTCAAGAAGTGATACAAAAGTTTCTTAGACAAGTTGCAGCAAAGAAATATTTTTAGGATGACAATTAATACAAATAACAGACTTCAAAGTAGGTTTTTAATTTTATAAGTATATTAAAAAAGTTTTTGTTTTAAAGTAATAAACTTTTAAAATGTTGATAAATTTTAGATTATTTCATAGTGTTACCGTTTTTATTGCTACACACAATAGTGATCACTGTATTTTCAGAATTGATAAGACCTTAATACAAGTGAGAATTTATAAGTGGTATGTGTGTGTATGCGCACATAAACCATATTTACAATAAAACCAATAGCCGACTATAATTGTGTTTTTTATACAACTTATAATCCCATGGAGGTCCCAAAATAAAACTTGGCAAACCTAACACCCTAAGGTGTGTGTATATATATATATATATATATATATATTCTAAATTAAACAAAGGTTTTTGTTAAGACAAATTTGAAATATTACAAAGATACTAAAAAATATTATTATTTAGTAATATTAACATGTTGTATATCAAATTAAAGAGTATAAAAAAGCTTTAAAATAAGAATAATTTGAGATCTCTAGGATTCATGTAACTTCTGTCCAGGTATAGTTAAGAGGGCTGAAAAGCTATACTTTCTCATATCTTTATAGCACCAATAAAATAACCAAATCCCAATCCCATCAAAATTGAAGGTCAGTTTTGGAGCTGTGTCGAGTTGACATGGAATGATCCTTTCTTTTTTCCATTCTCATTACATGACCATACAATTTCAGTCTTGTTTCCTCCACCCTCTCCTCTACTCCCACTTTTACCAGATAACTTCATTCCTAATGTCGTTTCTCCTTGTGGCAGCTAACACGCTTCTCCCAACTGTATTCCCATGGCACTCCACTTTCCTTGTCTCTTTTACACTCTCTTATTTCAAAACACTAGCTGGTATTAATATTACACGTACATGTATATACATAGTTAGTCTTGTTTGCTTTTGAAAATATCGTTTTACACGGCCGTATTGTTGTGACACATTTCAAATTACATTTCCTTGATTGATTTTGGTTTCACTTTTTGTCAGTTTTCTTCTCCTGACCAATGAACAATGGCAAAATGAGCTAATCAGATCCACGAATTATTGCTACAACTTGTCGACCTGTGTTTACAAACAGACATGCGCCGCAAGAGATGTGGTGCTGAGGCTTCTATCTGGAAACGTCGCAATCTCTCCCCTTCACAGCACAAGAAATGTCGGACTCAAAGTTACATTACAGCAACCGTAATCCCCTTTGACCAGCCAGAACACCTGACTTGAACTTAGCTCACTGCCATCCTTTCAGTGGAGATGTTCCTTTATAAAAGTTCAAGCTGCATGAAAAGAGACACATCATTTAAAAGTATTTTTCCCAAGAAAGACATAAAAATATCATGATAAAACCACACAAAACAAAGTATTGATAATAAATAAAATTATAGAATATTAGGAAAATGGTAGAGCACAAATAAAAGTAAAAACACCAACACATATTTACACACACATCAATATTTCGATTCTATTATAACATCTTAACTGATATGATTGAAAACTTCTCTGGTGAAGATGATTACTCTATGGAATGTAGGTGGTGCTGGTGTAGCCTCTGGGTTTAAATTAGCGAATATTTAGGCTGGGTGGTTTTCTAGACTTTGTGATCCATTGATGTGCCAGTTCTCATCTTCTTAACTGAGACATTACATTGTGTCTTGTGGAATGATTCTAACACTTTGACAGTGTAGAAATCCTCAAAGTTGAGGTTGTGAGTGGAGGCGTGTGCTGAAACTGGGTTTTCTGGATTCTTATTTTTTTTGTCATGGCAGTGTCCATTCATTCATTTACGGAGAGTTTCAGTGGTGATGCCAACACATTGTGCAGTACATTGTTGGCATTCTAATTGGTATATCAGGTTACTGGACTCACATGTGTGATTGCCTTTGATGGTGAAGATGGAGTTGGTGTTGTTGATAGAGAAAGTGGCTGCTGTATGATGTATTTGGCAGGTTTTGCAAGCTGTTTTGTTACAGGGCTGAGAGCCTTGTTGTGGTTGAATGAAGGTTGTGTCATTTTCAGTTTTGAGTTTAGGATGTACCAGAAGATTTCTGAGTGATGGAGGCTGTTTATACACAAGGACTGGTGGTTTTTGAGAATATTGTTGGCACGGCTGGATGCTTCCAATATGTGAAAATCTGACGCTAATATTTTGTTTATCTTTTGTAGGCCTGGGATAATACTTTGTCAATAGAGGTATAGAATCTGATCTTTCAGGTTTGGGTGATTGTGGAGTTTCAGCTAGTCGAAGTAGATTTTAATGAAAGGTTTAGGGTATCCTCTCTCTGTAAAGCCATCTTGGAGTTCTTCAAGTTGGTTTTGAAGACGTTCTGGATCGAAGGAAATTCGGTGAGTCTGTATGGCGAGACTGTAAAGGATAGATCTTTTAGTGTTGAATGGATGGCAGCTATCAAAATGCAGATATTGTTGTATATTAGTGGGTTTAAGATGCAGCGAGGTTTTGAAGTGGCCATCTGACAGCCTAATGTCTACATCAAGAAATGCGATCAATAGATGTATTCTCTTTGAAAATATGTATAATTCACTAAAATATGTAATAAAAAAATACATTTCCAAACAACCTAACTCATTTTTAATTTTCAGGATTAAAATATGTAATTACATAGAAATTTGGGCTCTATTAATGATTAACTAACTTAAAAGAATGTTTTGAAGAGTGAAACATTGACTGTCAAGTTGTGCTTTACATTTTGTCTGATTAAAAATTGATATGAAATTTATTATATCAAAGTTAATTTAATTGTTTAAATGAAGTTTATTAAATTAACTTCATTTAATTAATTAAATTAACACTATTTATGAAAGTAATAAATTAAACACTGAAAGGAGGATATAAAGGCAGTGCCTACAATTTTCTGGTGTGTAGGCCTTGCCCTCATATCCTCCTTTGAATGTTAAATTCAATATAGCCCTTTGTCGTTGTTTGTTATTAAAATAATAAACAAATGAAACTATCGTATACTACAGTTCGCTTGTGGCTGAACATATCCAACAGCTAGAAAAAGTTACTATATCTAATTTCACGTATTATACACCCAATCATGTAATATGCAGCTGTCACGTTTATAAATCTTATTAATTACCTATACAATAATACTAATAATTAAAATACAGTTATGTCAGCATCTGCTGAATAGTTTGAGATGTCAACGGCAAGACATGTTTTGTTGGGTTCGTGAGGTAGCATAGCACTTGGAAGGAATGTGCTAGCCACATGAGTTTAGGAGTCAACCAAGTGGGCTGATACATGTGTCTGTTAGAGCGTGTAGCGGTAGTCTTCTCGTATATAGGATTCATGAGCACTAAAATGCAGGGAGGGCTAGAGCCTCACAACACAACATGAACCAACTGAAGCTTGCCTGATGGAATTTTTTTATTGCCACTCTACATTTTGTGGACTATTTCTAGTGAATACAGTATTTCCTTAAAAAAAAATAAATTAAACTTTCCTCAGCTACTAGCTACAATTTTGTGCATTACCTTCTGACCAGTATCCTGGGTCATCCTGACAAGAAACCCATCGTTGGGAAGGGATAGCAACAGTTAAATATTATCAATGTTGACCACAACAAATATGTTTGTATTTTCTAAAAGATGCCCTAAATGATCCATTCATAAGAAAACCAAGTTATAACTGTCCTGGACTTTAAGTCACTAAACCTTAAAAAGATTGTTTGGGGTCATGATCAAAAAAATTGGAAACTCTACAATAGAGCAAATAAATAACTTTAGACAAGAAACTCCAAATTTACAAACCTAGTGAAAGCTTTGCCCAGGCACAAAAAGTTGAGCGTTATCAAATCCGTAGCTAAGGACCAAATTAAGGGGTATTTTTTCAAAGATCTAGGCTCATAATTGGCATCATGGCAAGGTGCAAGCCTATAACTTCGTCTAGTAGACACAAATTTAATTTTAAACATGGGGCAGGTTTAAGAGGTGTAAATTTACAGAGAAGAATTAAATTAACACAACATTCTGAGTAAGCATTTTACATTGTTATTTTATAAATAATACACCATCCATACTACAATGGTAGTGCCTTGTGCTGATATGCATCTTGAAAATATGCAATCTAAAATTAATCTTCACAAAATATTGTGTTGTTACATTGAAATGCCTGTACAAGTGATGATGAAATAATTTCACAATCGTTAAAAAAATACACACAGAATAAGTATATATTTGTAGTTATTTACATTCATTGCTTTTATCATAACATCAAACAATAAAAATACTAAAAATATAAACAACACAAAATTATCTGCATAGTATAAATTAATAAAAATAACTAATTTAATGGAATGTTTTTTAATCACATAGAATTAGCTGAAAATAGTTCATGATAGGCCTACATAATATTTTTTTATAAATTACTCTCAAACTGTCTGCTATTTATTTCTTGTGAATAGGTCTCGAGCTACCTGCCTTACCAGGGCTCTTGAGTCAGTATGCCAAGCCTTTAACTCCTACTCTTATATTTTTCTACTATACGATTCTGACTCCTTCATAAATAGTATCTTAATTAGTAATAACAAATTTAATGCAGTAAAATGCTCCAATACAGATTAATTCATGGGAAGCTTCTTTGGCATTGTGAATGAATAAATTATCCAAATTACAAATATCGGTTGTAAAGAATAAAAATAAGTAAAGATTAAAATGATAAAGTTACCATATATTTTTATTTTGGAGTCGCAGTAGGTACATTTTTACTGACTCTACAACTTGGACCCTGTGCCTTACTAAGTGACACATTTAATGATTGGGTTCTGTTTGAAAGAAAATGATCAGCTAGTCTAATAGAGCCAGTTCATTTTTTTTTTACTTTGACAACATTATTTAGCACATTACTCTCCCTAGCCACCATAATTAGCTAAGGGCATTCAAAAACGTTAGTCAAATTGACTTTTTTTCCATTAATGAAAAGAAAATCTCATCTGAAAATGAGTTGCGAAATTTGATAATACAATTTAAATAGGTACTATAATGTTTTTAGTTTTTACAAAGTTCAATTATTTTTTTTCCACATCACACCATGCAAGAAACATGTTAGGAAAATAATGTTAAGTACCGTATGGTAGATGAGAAATGAGCCTTTTTGCACGGATTAATTTATATTTTACACAATTATAAAACCAATTAAGCTTGTTTTTTTAGAATTATTGAATTATTTTACAGTATTCTTTTATTGTATAGACTACTCTCACCCCTGATTCTCACTAATATATAATTATAAGCTCTTTCTGCTTCAGGTGAATACTTAAAATCTTTAAAAGATGAATGATCTGTTTCTTCTCAAATAGGGTTTCACTATTTTGGTTCTTAGAAAAAAAAAGTTTGTGCTTGACATTTAAAATAAAAGAGTAGGTTTTTTATTTGTTTTGTTTGACCTTTTAAGCCTAATTTCTCACTTTCCTGTACCTTCTTCCATAATGATTCAAAACTCTCTGTACAAACTTAAATGGTAGATAGGGAACACTAAAACAAACTTTTCTCGTCAATGAATTTATGTCCGCAGACATCACTCTTAGGTGCTAAAGGCCACTGTTGGGTGTTATAGGGCTAATTTTCGTCACATAGTTTGTATGTGTAATGTGGATCATTTCATGAATTCTGAGATAGGTGACATGCATGCATTACTGTTGGCGGTTACTACTTTGAACAACTACTCTAAATAAAAATGTTCACACTTTTTGCCTTTCATTCATGTACCAACAACTCCGCTAGTACGAAAGGGTGAGGATGTCTGCGGACATACATTCATTAACGAAAAAGATTTGTTTTAGAGTTCACTGCTATCCATTAAAGTTTGTTCAGAGAGTTTCTAATCACCCTCTATAATTGTTTGTAATATTTTCTACTAGTTGACACGTGACCACTTGTTTATGATCTGATATGCATAGGGGAGGGGGGTTATAGCTAACATATCTATAACCTTAACCTTCGTTGAGTTGTAATATTGAGCAATAGTTATATTAAGTTCCAGAAAATGATTAAAAGGAATAAAAACACATTTTATTCTGTTGAAATATATTATGATAAAGTAAAAGAACCATAATGGTGCATTTATAATAATTAATTGGTCATTGACCAACCAGAGTTAAAAACAATGCAATGGCATTCAATCTAAGTTGGTATCCTAAATAGTTTTTCCACTGTTATAGCGATTACACCTGAGGGAGCCCGGGATCTCAAGTCAAGGCTGATTTTGATATTGAAGGAAATATACTGTTAACTTATTCAAGCAATTTTCAAAATACTTCATATAATGTGTACTTATTATTACATCTATTCAGAATATTTGGACGATAGAATTGAGTTTTAGTTGTTAAGTATAATTTAATTATATTTCATGCTATAGTAATGAATAAACCTGTAGGTTTTGAATTTAATTTTAAGTACATTAAAGAATATTTTTTACATTCACTATTATAATACACAAAGGACTTAAATATATGGGAGATTTTTCATTCTTATTTCAAATGTGTTTAATAAGAACACATTTTTATTCATCTAACAAGTATTTTAGCCAAGCCAGTAATATTCACTTTAGTAAAACAATATATACCAGTAGTAAACAGAGTTATTAAAACTTTCAATTTGGTATCATGTTAAAACCATTACAAATTGAATTGAAAAAGTATAGGCCCACTTTGCTTACACCTAATGATCAGTAATGTCCAAATGTTACAGGACAGTCAGGTAATGTCTCAACAAAAAGGCAACTTCGGTCAGAGTTGATTCATAAAATCAAAATTTATGGAGGAGTTGGGAATACAGGCTAAGTGTGTGTTTACCGATCTTTTATTTTGAAAAATATTCAGAGTAATCAGTTTTGTGCAAGACTTTATTTTTAAAAATATGTTTCATACCAGGTCAAGATAGGATTTCATGTGATAGGGAATTTACTTTTTATCACAGAATCTTAAAAATATAACATTGAAACAAAAACCATCAATTATTAAATAGTTCAAAAATATGTTTACAGTGCCACACAATTATTTTCAATTTGAAGTAGTTTTTTTTGTAAACATATTTTTTTATAAATCCTCTACAACTTAGGTTATTTGACTTGGTCACAAAAATGGCCTGTAGGAATTATCCTTCCAGATTGTAGATTAAAAAAGTCCGTGGTAGCATATGTCTATCTATAATAGGAAGTGATAAAAATGTAATTATAAAAAGCAAATCTATGTTTGCAAGGTGCAAATAGCATAGTGTAAACTCGACAGAGGAAGAGGTAAGAGTGTTATCAATAAATAAACAAAAGGTTTCATAGGGTGAACTGCTTATTTTATTCCCCTTCTTTCTATTTCATACATTGATGTTTAAGTGTGATGGTGCTTAGACTGCTTAAGTGTGTCACGTTATGATGCAACCCACTTCGCAAAATAGTTTCAAAATCTCCAAATAGGCAATGTCATGAATATATCCACAGTCCATGTTATGCATTTCAAGTGGTATATTTATGTGATATAATGTTTTGTAAATATAAGGTGCAGACAATGCCACATCAAATGTTGATAACCACAAATAAAACCAAGTTCTAATATGTAAAGACGCACATTTAATACTATTTATTTTTCATTTAAATTAAAAAATACAAATTAGATTTATTTAAATATTGTCTCTGTATAATATAGTGAATTATTATTGACTAATGGCTTGAAAATGAATAATAATGTAAAGTAAGTAATAGTGAAGAAAGCCAACCTGAAAGAATAGTTAGGTTAGGCCTAGATAGGAATAAACACACTTCATTATTCATTTATCCTTACACTTTTAACACTTCCCACTTCTTCACACAGTTACACATTTTTTAAATTTTCTGAAATATTCCTTTTTCATAAATAGAGTAACATACAAAACACAAAGAAAGCTATATATAGAGCTACATGCTTGAAGGGTTTGAAATATAACTTAAAACTAGCAGTGTTGCCAAATTGATGCAACAGAATGGAGGCTTGAATATAAAGATAGTGTGCCAAAAAATTAATAACAAAAAATATTAGACTAACAAGGCCTTTCAAAAATAAAATACTTTGAAAAGACCTAATGGCTTGACTAAAAACTTGTTTTCTGATACATCTACATCTAGGTCACTACTAATAATGTATAAGTTGGTGTATTTTAAATCAATATTTTGTGTTTAATACATGGACTGGATCATCATAATTTTAAATCTGATAGTTGCTTTCTTTTAAATAGACATCAAATTTGGGTGACCATTCACAATTATCTTAAGATTATTTATATATATTTTTTGTTTAGAATAAGCAGCATTTGAACTAATTATATACATCATTAATTACATTATTAATCTTTCCTTTGGCGATTTAAATTATCACTATCCTCAGTAACACACTAAGCAAAGAAGAATATAAAATAAGTTGTTATGGCAAGACATGAAAGGAATTACATGGAATGATGAATACTTCTATTGATGCCTGGATCATGATCAACTTAATGTAAAGGATCTAATCATGTGTTTAAATGGAAACGATCACGATGCAGTTAACTTAACGTAAGAGATCTACCAGAAGGTTGTTTACTTTAAGTGAACGTTATTTGAAGGGTATCATGATCTAGCCAGCCAATCATTATGCGAATGACGTCAAGAGGGCTATTTAGAAGAAGTCAAGGGCTATTTAGTAATTCATTTGGTGGTTTTAAGACCAAGGTATACTTTTTGGCTTTAGTTCTAGTGATCGGACATTTAATTAAACCAAGTGCTAGTATCGTATCATTATAGAACAGACTTAATTCAAATACTGTAAAGACGTTAAAACCACAAAGCTTTTATTATATAAATATGGTATAATGTATTGCTTTCAAAAAAGATCGTTGTTATTTAAATATAAATCAACTAACATAATCATGATTGTAAAAGCATTATCGGTTGAAAAATGTAAACATTCACAGATCAAAACACATACTTTGGAATGGAGATGTTTGGTCAAGTTGTTACATTAACTTACGTGAATCGTGATACCGGCATAATTATAGAGCTGCCCTTGATTCACAATAATGTATTCAAATAACAATATGGCCATCCTTAATGTTGAGTTGGTTTGCAGAAGAATGTCTAGCTTTAACAGTAAAATGAAGTAGTGTAGACATTTTTTTCATCATTAATTAATTTACATTTGGGAAGGCAACTAACTCTTCCACCACACTAGGTTTCGAACTGATAACTGGATAACACCTTAGCAATCTTGTACACAACATGTGTCTATTTGTTCATTAAGCTCATCTAGTCTTGTTTTCTGGTGGCAGGGAGGTTGGGTGTACTGCATCCCCCTCACCCCTAAATGTTTTCTTCCCACTACCTCTTTCCATAAATATGAGCACATTTTCTCTAAATTCTACCTTTTTCATTCCTGTCTCATTAGTGTAAGTGACTAGTCTGGATGAGTAGTAAAAGACAGTAAACAAAAAAAAAGCCATGAAAAGAATTCTGATACACTTTTTTTTATATCATCAGTTTGTGAGTTTTGCAAGCTTGAGATTTTAACACACTTTTTATTAAGAAAATAATCATTTTGATCATTAAAAAAAATGCTTTATATATTGACAAGTTACCAACTACAAGACAAATTTAATTGAAGGAAGAAAGGTTAGTTGTCATGTTTAAGTATTGACCGCTTTGAAATTCAGTGTTACATATATGTTTATTAAATTATCTGTGTGGTGCCATGTATTAAGTAATGAGGTATTCTCAGTGATTCGTGCTTACCCACATACTTTCCTGCTCCTTTACATACCTCCCTAGCTACACCCAGATGAGAAGATTTCTTACTCTGAATAAATGAGCAGCTATCACACATAGTATCACCTCACTTTTGTTTTGTCAAGCATGTTAATAAATAAAATAAAATTTGACTATTTAGAAATGTGTATTCTTTCATAGCATAATACTTGTTTGATTAAAGGTTTCTATGTTATTTGGTTGGAAATACATATTACATCAAAGGCTTTTATGGTTACAATTTCATTTTGTGTTTCTAAATATGCAATTATAATGGTGGCAAATAACTCAACAAAAAGTTTTATTTACAATTATAAGAAATTTATTTTAAATGAAGGGCAACTTTATGAAGGCAAGCTTCAAATTAACTAAACAGTAAAATAATTACTTTTGCATTTATATTTTTAGAATGTTGAGTCATGTATTTTAAATGACATAAGTGTTTTACAAATAATGAAATTAATAATACAAAGTAATATACTAAATTAAACATAACTTTGATTTGATGTGACAATAATGTTGAATTCATTTAATATAATGAATAAATACCCACAGTGATGTTCACATGACAAATCACTGTAACGTTTACTAAACGATGGAAGTGCAAATAAAGGCATTAAAGGACTATAGAATTCACATTCACCTAACTGGAGGATTAATGTTTCGGGAGCTAGTAGTAGCTATTAGGTTTTCTCCTATAGTTAATTTGGGCTGAACAAATAGTAAGTATCATAATAATTTTAGATTAAATCAGATTCAAAATTTAAAAAATCATCATCTAGGTAGTCTTAGCTTGCACACAGTATAGAGATGAACTTATCTAGGATTTTTTTGAATCTTCTCATCATAAATATCCTTCCAGATTTGAGGGATTCGAAGATTTGAAAGACTCATTGCTATTTAAAATACAGTAGGCTACATCATAGTAATTTTCAGTTATAATTTAGCTCAACACTATTCCAAACCATGTTTACACTATTTTAGTTAATTATATTATAGCAAAAGTATTGCAATAATATGATCAATTCAAGGCATTATGCTATATAGTGATAATCAAAATCTACCTTATTACAACTAATTTGATCACATGAATAATCAAAGGTGAGAGTTAACCAAACAGTTAATTTAACTTAATATATAACAATGCTAAATTCTTGAGAGATGCATTTTTTTTTATAAAATAGTGAATCAAATATTATTGAACATGACTCAAAATCCTTTAAAAGTCACAATTTAGTACAGTCCTCTTTACATAAATCAAAAGAAGGATAAAGTCACTTTAAATTAGAATAAAATATATTCTTGAGAACTGTTTTTTTTCCAATAATAGCTGTAAGGCTGGATGCACACTGCATTGAACATTGTATGTTTACACACGATGGAACAACACATTTTTGTTTTATCATGTGTGAAGCTCCCTTGATTGCGTTTTTGCAAATGAAGCGGATGCACACTGCTTAGAACATGAGTGAACAAGACAATAACACACGTTTACACAAATCAGCCATCTTCCTCGCTCTCATGTTACATGAAACAAAATGTGTGGGACATTTTGCATTCCACATATGCCATCATCTTGTTTACTGGTCTGGAGAGTGGAGTTTGTTGGTTTAATTTGAGGTTAGTTGGTTGTTGAATCTTGTTTTACTAGTATTTTGTTGTGTAGTAACAACATGTCAGTGCAAAAGCAGGAGGGAACCGATGTAGGCCTACTTACTACCGAGCTAGATGTATAAAAACTTATAGTATTGGTGCAGGAGAGGCCTGCATTGTACAATTTTTAATCTTAAGGTCTATCGTAACAATGTTTTAATCTGTCTTTTTTTTAAACATTGGGTGAACCCAGATACTTCTATAGCGTTGCTCTTCTTCATGAAGCATCACAATCCACTCCCACAACAACAAAGTTACTTCATCACTTTCCTCCATCTTAACAAATACAGAAAATATAAGGGAAGAAAATGTTTTATCGTGTTTTGTTACATCATGTTTCACGACTAAAACTATCTTGACACAAATTTGTTCCATTGTGTGTTAGCACATAATGTCTGACGCAATGTGCATCCAACCTAAGTTGAATAACTTGACATGTCAAACATTTGCTGTAAATCTATGGTTTGACTTTTAAATATTTTTCTGATAACTCATACGAATGTATGTTTACACCAGTTTTTTATTTATCTAATCATTTGAATCAACTATAGAAGTGAAAACATAACCTAAAGTAATTAGGTATTGCTATTAAGATAGGTATTTATTTACAGTAAGCACTTGGAAAGATTTTTATCGATTTATGTGGGGAGAATTGAATGTCTAACAATATTTTGTCATGTACAAAGCAAAGAAATAACAAAAACTAACAGTATAAAGTGGGCGCCTGAATCAAAGCCGTCTTATCGATTGACCCACCTCTTCATGGCCTCTTCCCAATTTGTTCCACCTGTGTCATCATCATCAGGCCCGTGAACATACGACTCATCATCCTCTTTGTAACCGTCACCATCTGGAAGGCCGCTGGCATGCCGCCGCAATGCCTGAAAACAGTTTATGTAAAATAAAAAAAATACTCCACAAATAATAAATACCAAACTAACACTATATACAGGCCTATGATCAATTTCCTTAAGTAAAAGTAGACCTAAGTGTATTAAGTATTCTAATGGAAGCTGGTGTCTTCCCAATCATTTTCCCTAGTGTAAGGTTTAAATTGCCAGCTTTGAACTGTCTAGCATACACAATGGTTTGAATAAGACCAAGCAACTTACTTGTTCATAAAGTTCAGCGTCTTCACATCCCATTACTTTGCCACCTACTCCCTGAAATATTATTAAAAAAATTTACAACCATTTATTTTAAACATAATGTGTCAGAAGTAAGTGCATCTTAATAAATTAATCATTAGTACAGTAGCCCCATGACTTCTTTGGTGCTGACTGACAGCTCACAGCTGACTTATGACAGACAACATTTAGGTATATATCTAAATTTTGACTGTCAGAAGTGACAGCTGCTAAACACATGTTTTTGCAGATCATCTGGTTCGGCGTAGGGATACGTAATTTGGTCTGATAACTTTTTAAAGCTGTCAGTCAGCACCAAAGAAGCCATGGGGCTACTGTACACCTGTGTGATAATGTGCTGCTATTAGCAACTAACTTACATTGTTTTTAACATTGCGTTTTACTATCCATTTGGGTTATACGCCTTTGTACTAATTATGATAATAAGCTAGGAATGAGGAAGGTTGTCTCTAAGGGAAGTGTACTTGCATTCGTGTGGAATGTAAAACAATTTGAGGAAATACACCCTCAATATACCGAACCGAGATTTAAACCCTGATCTCCCTGTCATTGGCAGTCCAATCTACTGCGAAAGTGATGCTTTAGACCATGTGGTATTCAACCTTTTTGGTTCGAGTACACCCAGACATAATTTTTCTTCAACTTTGTACCCCCAAAGTTGCAGCCCACAAAGTTTCTTGTAAAAGTAATCTACTGTAGTAAAATTTATGTTTTGGACCGACAAATAAAAAGTTCTGATTTGTGTGATGATAAATCTATCAAACCTCTAAGTAATGTTTATTCAATAATAAACTTTAACTGTGGTATATTTTTATAACAACTGTGTATCCGCATGAGTTCTATTTCCTTCCACTCCTTAGCCAATTATGATGTCAATAGACTTTTGGATTGGATTAAATTGTGGCCCTCAGACCTTTTTAAGTTGGAAAACCCTTTTCTATGATCTACTTATAGGAGTGAGAGAGAGAGATAAAAGTGCTTCCAGATCACATGTTCTTACGTCCAGTTTTTATTTGTAACTAACCCTCAATTTGGACCTGAATATTCAGTGTTTATCATGAAATAATATATTTATATAAATTGTGTGTACCCCTTAAGATATCTTCCTCTGCCCTAGGTTGAATACCACTGGCTTAAAACATAACACCAAAATGGTTAAAAAAATAAGTTAAATTAGTACAACATAATCTAAGGAGTAAGGTTAGGGAGTGTATATTGCAAGAAATGTACCCACATTAGAATGGAAAGTCACATGTAAATTTTTTTCCCCCTTTCCTCTATGTTGTTTACTGATGTGACCAGGGCGACCAAGTTTTCTTACATTTTTGTCTATTTATCAGGACTAATTGATTTCTTCTGGTAACCAGTGGCGGCTTGTCCATAAGAGCTGCAGCATCCCCAGAATTTATATATACGTTTTATTTTAATTCAGTACAGTCAACTATAAAACATTCCAGAAGATTATAATTATTTTTAACATATTTCCTATTTTGTAATTTTTACGAAAAGAAATTGCGCTGTTTTGAAGGAAGGTTTTTATGA
This sequence comes from Timema shepardi, assembly GCA_902151425.1. Lineage (NCBI taxonomy): Eukaryota > Metazoa > Arthropoda > Insecta > Phasmatodea > Timematidae > Timema > Timema shepardi. The sequence continues at coordinate 83,928 of CABFVX010002618.1, read as the reverse complement.
GGCTACTGGCTATGCGTCAGGCGCTGCAACGCTCTTTGAACCACTTGGATAGTGGTGAAGTGTAGAATAAGAAGAAGAAGAAGAGGGGGAGTAGCGTAGCAGCAACATATTAACGTAGAATTGGAGCTGCAAGCGTTGCAGATCCCCTCGACAGCCATAATCTAACTTGGAAGTGAATTGTGTGATTAATATTTTTGTTTTAATTTAATTCTCTATTCTTGAGTGTTTAACTGTTTATCTAGAGAGTGCGGAAAATAATACTAAAACAAGAACAAGTTTGCTTTATTAACAACTAATATTTCTTGATTAAGTTACATGGGAAAAATTGAAACTAAAAACAGAGGGTGTCTTTTTACTAATACATCTAAGGGCAACTATTACTAATTTTATGTTCAAACAATTTTACAATTTTATCTAAATATATACATATAAACAGATGATTTGTTTCTTGTTCAAAAGTAGATGGGTATTTTAAAATATTTTGATCCTCTATATTGCACTCAACATATTTGTATCATTTGCGTTTAATTTATTATCTAATATTCATTCTAAGAAAAAACTCACTGGCTTTACCTCTTCAATTAGTATAATTCTGTGTTTATTTACTGTATATTGATACGTTTATGATATCTTTAACCATTTGTTGACTTTTTATATAATTTTATAAATAAAAAAGTTTTTTTGGTTTATTTTTAGAACAAATTGAATTATTTCCTCATTAACATATTTCCGTTACAGTAGGCTTACTACAGTCCACAAATACCAAAATAAAAAAAATCATTAAGGTATTGTTTTAAGCTATATAGAGTACAAACAAACCAAAGGAGATTTTTTATTTCCTGCAACATCACTCTCTTGAAATTATTAATTTCCATTTTATATTGCATTAATGACCTTTTTTTCTAATAACTATTAAAAATTAATAAGTATTAGTAAATGTTTAGTTATAACATATTTAAAAAGAAAACATTATTATATATCCCTCCAAATGACCCCTCTTGCTTCCCCTAAATTTCCTACTACCCCAACCCCCTTCTTCCTGTTCATCCGAGCAGCACCCTCAATGTTCAAACTTACGAGTCACCACTACTGGTCCTATATTTATAACAAGAGTTTGCAATGAATACCAAGACTTTCTTCTTCCTCTTGCACTTTTTCTTTCCTTGCGTTTCACAGTTATTTGCACTCAAGATTAGAATATAAGAGGCGTTGGAGGAGTGATGCTCTATCTAACACCTCCCCGATTTGAGGCTCGCTTCCACGAATTTGGCCAAAATTAAAACCTAACCATCTCATTAATAGTAAACAAGTACAAATGCAAGTATAGCACTTTAGACTGCTCAGCCACTGCTGCAGATATCTAGCTTACCTTAGAAATTGCAATAACGGTGAATTTTAAGGACATAACTAGCCTTCTCACTCACATTGGCGGGCATGTAGGCTAAATATCAAGCTAATCTTTTCTGGTTTTCTGGTGACTAGGTTAGGGTTTGTTTCCTGTACAGGTGTCCTGAAACTAAATTTGTATAGCCAAAACCAGTAGTAAAATGCAGATCATAATATTTTACCTTTATTTTGGAGGATGAGCTAGAATCACCAATATACAAAAAAAAAGATGTTTCATACCAGATTCAATCTGAGCTTTACATGTTAAAAAATAGTTCTCTAATATAGAAATTTAGTTTACTTATAAATATTATGAAAATTTTTGTAAATATAATATGACTATAAGGTTCATGAACCCGCCTCAGTGGCATAGTTGGTTATTGCGCTAGTCATGTTGAGCTAGACTGCTGAGGATGGGGATATCGAGGTTTGAATCTCAGTTGGGTGAACCGGGGGTGGTTTTTTCTAAATGATTTTCCACTCTCCCTTCACACAAATTCGGGTTCCATTCCTCTAAATTCAACCTTCCTTATTCCTAATCAATGAGCGTAATTAGTACTTAAGCATATAACCCAGACAGGTATTAAGACACGGTTCTAAATAATATTGGGTTCATGGCCATATGGAGAGCTTAATTTTGTGGGAGGTTTCAAAATTGTATGTTTATGATATGATGTTAAGACTTACTACTAAACCCTAAGGAATAAGAACTTTGTTATTGTGTACAGTAGTGGTGGAACTTTATTTGTATGCAAGGGGAGGGTGGTGGCAAGCAAGTAACAAAGATGTTTTTATGGACTTTATACCCTCCTCTCTCCCAATTTATCTTAGAAAATTATGCTTATTTATATAACATTATGCACTAAAATTACTTGTAAAATGTTTTCTTGCAAAATTGTTTGTAATATTTTGTTTTATTCTGATAAATCAAGTTACAATTCAAGTACTTCAGATTTTTTACATATAAATATTGTTTTGTAATTTATATAACAGTTCATAATGACAATAATTGACTATAAAATGAGTATTTTAGCTGTTAATACTTTTTATTGGCAAAGCTGGAAAATTTTTTGAAGTTGAAGTTGATATTTGTTTCAAAGCCAAGTCAAAGTTTTGAAGCTTTGCACACCCCTTATTAATTACAAAGTTTATCTAAAAAGTTATCAAAAGCTGCCAATAATACTTCCTTATAGATTACTGTATAATTTAGCTTCACATTACTAACTAGGAATGTAAATACAATAATTTACATTTAATTTTTGTTGTTGTTATTGACATTTTGGCAACATGAATTTCCAGTTTACAAATAACAGGCTTTATAAAAAAATCAAACTGTATGTATGATAAATGTATTACACATAGGTAGCGCAGAACCTTATTTGTGTAGACTGGGAAAGAGTGTGAGTTGGGGGTGTAGCGATTCATAAAATATATATATTTAAAAAAAAAAGCTTGTAACCAAAGTAAAAGAGGGGTTTTAAAAATATGATGTTCTCTAAGCTATTTAGAGTTGTTCTCGGATAGAGATGTTTTGAAAATTAAATTCACCCAAAACCAATTTGAAGTGTTAATCTCCCAGTATGATTTTGAAAATTGGACGCTGTTCATTCTATAAAAGTTTTTGCGCCACCAGAAGGTGAAATTTGCGACAAAATTTCCCAAGAGAAGGGGATCGGGGAAACTTATATCAGAGTTGACCAGTGGATATTTGGTTGATTCTTGAGACCAGCACCATAGTGTTCTTGTTACCCAATATAATGTAATATATAAAAGTGTATAAATATATGTGTTTGATATAATAATGAATGCCCTAGTTTATCTCGACACTACCTTGTCATCATAGTCATGGCCATTTCCAAGGTTTCGAGATCGGAGTTCGGCTATAAACTGAGATTCCTGTTCATAACGTTTACGAATCTCCTCCCTCCAGAGTGCAGCCGTGTTGCCAGTTCCATCTGATTCTCCATCCTCTGCCTCAAAGTCTATAACAAAGTAAAGATATTTATGTACACAATTCGATTTTTAAGATTAAACTGTACTCAAGCTCTGGGTATAACACAAGAAATACAAGGAAATTATCTCATAGGTCTTTTAATACAGTCAAATATGGTACTAACTCGATACTGAATAACATAAAGCCATACCAACAGAAATTTACAACATACCAGAGTTGTCAAACTTTAAAAAACCTTAGAAATTATACATTAATAATCAAATATTTTAAATTCAAATATAGTTTCTACCTGTTGTACTTCATATATTACTAATTAGAATTTTCTCATTTTATATAATGTGTTGTTAAGATTTTGTTCCAGCCTGTTATGTTTAACACAACTGATAGCATTTATTCTCTCTCTCTAGTGTATTGTGTGTGTGTGTGTGTCTATGGGTATGTGTGTATACATTTGTTTATTTGTGTAAGTATGTGTGTGTATCATGCATATTTTAGACATAGCTCCAGCCGGTTATGTTTCTTATAAAGGATTGGAAGTGTCGTTCTTTCCTTTCCACTATAATTACGCAAACCAGTATTATTGTATTCATTTAGAATTATTTTATAAGGAAATTTATGTTTTAATTAGTACATTGTTTCATTCTTATTTTTCCATTAATCAACTCATCTATTTTAAAGCACTCTTCAAAATTTCTGATTTTTCACTTAATAATATGAAAAAACTATACATAATTCATAATATAGAATAATTATTAAGTAATTAAAACTAATACTATATAAAAAAATGTTGATGTAAAACTCATAGTTCCCGAGTGAGCAAGTGCTATTCATGTATAATACAGGTAAATGTTACCATATAGTGTATGTAGTATAATTACATTTTTTAATATATGAATAAGGAAATAAAACGTCTAAAAATGGTTGATACTTTACTCAGTTATTCTTTTTGGGCTGAAAAAATGCCTAGTTTCAATTTCAATGTTTGTAAATATGTTATAGAGACTAAGTCAAATTCATCAATATTATATTTTAGTTGTTTATAAAAACAAATATCTGCTCAATAACTTAGAAATGTATAAAAACAGTTGAAACACTGTATTAATGTAATTTAAGTGACAGGTAATGAATTCAGAAGATGGTGTGAAGATTGTATGATGAAATGAAGAACTGTTTTTTTTATATCAAGGCCTAACCCAACTCTCCTTTCCTTTTATTAACATTATATACAGTAGAACTTTTTAAATTTAAAGTCCAAGAGATATATGATTAAATTTGAAATATCCAAAATTAGGATCAACTATTTTTATAAAAAACTAGGCAGCTGGTACACAATAAATCAATAACTTAAATATTTGCACAGTGTATACATACAAGGAAAAAAACAAGAAAAATTTAACACAAAATATAAAACTTGGGAAAATTAACATACGAAAATTTCAGACTTTAATTAGTCATTGAGGGCGTCACACAACTATAATGCCGTATTGGAGCGATGAAAGCCGAGCCAACACACCACTTAGTCTCGGAAACCAGCTCGCCACTGGTGCATAATTTATACAGCTTTTTCTATTATTATTATGTGTCAATAATTCTAACTTTATTTGACATTCTTGGCATGTGAGTGTGATTTAATAAAGATGGTTAGTGTATAATTGGAATGGGTAGTAAGAAAAAAAAAAGATCATTAAGTTAGGTTTGAAATGAGTAGTACAATATTGGAAAAAATTAACAATTGAGAGACTTCAAATTATCCAAATATTTCCTTCTATAATTTGAATTAAACCGATGTCCTGTAAATTTACAGTTATTCGATACTATCTTAATACATTATATTTTGGTTGATAAGAGTTTCAATTTAAATGTATAGAAACTAGACACCTGCAAAGCAGGTTTTTTGAGTTCAAGTTGAAGTAAATACTGTTCTTGAATTTTGAATAGTTATTGAATCAAATAATATTCTAATTAAATAGTATGCTAAAGTTATAATGTTAAAAAAATAAGAGTTACACATTAAAAGATAGAAGAACATTAGATTAATTTTGGACCATAGTCCTATAAGTTCTTCAACATGTTAATGCAACAATGATTCACATTGTCAAAGTTGTGATTATAAATGATTTCAATTAAATATTTAGTTCTTAAAATTAGCACATATGTTACTGTCCAAAGTGGCGATTATAGGCTATGTGAAGGTATTAAAAAGGCTGTTTATGGTTTCTAAAAAAATGTGCCTTATTTTCTAGTTCTATAGTAATAATTAACAAGCATTTACTTTACCTCACAAAAATTGTTATTAAAAATATATTTACATATTTAGTTATAATGTGGGATTTTTCATTGGTCTAAAACCATATAGATGTTAGTTTTGTTTGGTTCGAGCTATCGAAACAAATAATATAAATTTTGAATTGACGTTCATATTATCGAAGCTTCAAAGGCCCTTAGTGGAAATATGTTAAAGAAACTAAGTCAGGTTTATCAATATATTTACAAAAACTATTTGAGCAATATAAATACAAATATATGTATATTAAAATATTATTATCTTTGAGTTATACTTCAAAAGATCCAAACTAACTTTAAGAGACTTTAGTTAAACTACTGGTGGACTCAAAATTTGATCTTAATGTAAAAAGCAGGTATATGGATTTATTTAGAAAAATATTTTTCAATTAAAGATGAGTTTATTGAAGTTACTTATACAAAAGTATGTATGTTTTAACATCTTTGTACAGGGTTGGCTAAATGATAAATATGTATCTGTCAGAGGCATAACTATAGTTGATGATCTTTGATGGTGCCCAGCGCAGATAAGAATTAGCGCTCCTTGAAAACTGTTATTTGACATACCTAGTCACACCATTACCTTATGGGGTAGGCAAGAAACTGTGCATATAGCTAAAAAAACAACAACTCTTTACTTAATTCATCCTCACTAACTTTCTCCACACACCGAGTCATACATACTTTTGTATTCCTAAAACTCTTGATGTTTCTCTTTTTCACACATTATATTAGTACTCAAACTGGTCACATTATAATACTGTCTACAAAATATTAAAAACAAACTTATATTGTTACTAGTATCGCTAGTAAATGAGGGGCCCAGAGCATATGCCCCACCTGACTCATTCTTGTTAAACAAATTATATAAGTATTTCAGCAGGTCAGGGTTCAATGCTGACAAGTGTCAATATAAATATTTCCCTCATATAAAAAAAAAAGTTGTTTAAATACTGTGGTTTTAATCTACCTTGCTTATTATTACTATTATATTCCTTGTCTTTTTAAAGTTTGTTAATATGCTCCTGAGGCATGTCAGAAAAGCTTTAGGTTAAATGACTCAAAAAGCCATTATTGAAGGGGAAAATGAGGGGTATTTTTATTTAATTCATTTAATCAACCAAGAAAATAAGCTAAAATTATTTGAAATCGAATACTTTTCAGGTCAGGTATGAATTTTTTTATATTTTTTATATGAGGTATCTAATAATTTAATTTGTACTTTATGAACCGACTGATTATATCAGCACACCAACTATAAACTAACTTAGCTCTAGAAGAGAGACAACAATTAACTCCTGGCCACTAATTCATCACTGTGAAGGGGGAAACCAACATTTCATTTCACCCATGATACATTTTTCAGGCATGCCATGAATCTAACCCGGGACCCTTAGTTCAGTAGACAGACACGCTACTGACTGAGCTAAAATGTCAGTCAAAAAAACAAAGTTTAGTTTGGTATCAAATCAAAAATAAAGCAAATAGCCATATACTTATGCTAAATGTTTCTTGAATCCTGGCGCTAAAAAAAAGGTGGGCCCAATATTCCCCCAATTTAAATACACACTATAACAATTATCTTTATTTCAATGGTATTATGTAAAGACAGGAGAAAATGTATATGTAATATCTTCCAAATTAGTTTTATTAAAAGCAAAAATAAGTCTTGTTTTTCATAAAAAAATCTTAAAGTATTGACATTGTTTGCTTCTCTTCACAGTGTGTGATTATAAAAATTATTTACAATATTATGCTTTTAGTTAACATCGTGTCTCACTACCTGTTCAAGCCATACACGTATGTATTAGTTACACAAATGTGTTAGGGATTAGAAAAGTTGAATTTAGAGGAAGTGTGTGAACATTTGTGTGGAGGGAGAGTGGAAACCCCATTTAGAAAATACCTCCCTCATCACACCTGACTGGGATCGAATCCCGATATCCCCATCATTGGCAGTCTAGTTTATTATGAGTGTAGCTCCTTAGACTATGTGGACAGTGAAGCAGGTTAAAACACAATTCACTTTAGTGTAGATAGGGAACGGGAAAACAATCCCCAATGCACCTGAGCAAGATTTAAACTTCCCTATCACTGGTGATCCTGTCTATTGCTAGCCTTATACCTTAGATAATGTTACCACCAAAACAGGTAGCAAGCCTATCATCATTATAATATGGCATAATAAGCGCTCATTGTGCCAGAACTCACCTGTGTTTATTAACACCTAGTACTTTCGAATTATAGTAGACTTTGAACCACTCACATGTGGTTGGTTGGATTTCCACTTGAAGTTCTTGGCCTGGAGACTGTTAAAAGCTTTACTAAACTAATAAACTTAATAAATGTCTTTTTAATTTTTGACATAAGACTTTGATATGAGGAACTTGAATTTTATTTAGTGCACCATGTCATAAGACTGATTTACACAGTGATGCTTTTGACAATATTTGCTAACTTCTTTTGACACCACCTTAATGCTTTCCCTGAGTGAATGTCTGGCTGCAAAATTTTCTAGCTGATAAAACGTTTACACAATGCTTCTAAAAAGTGGGAAGTCACCAGTGTTTAGCCAGTCTTAAGTGTCATGGCATCCAAACAACTCACTTCGCATGTGCATCTCAAAACAAGGTTTGTAGCCAGCTGCCCATCTCGTGCATGCACATTAAGGCAGAGCCATTCGCTGGTTGCTCTTAAAAGTGCAGACATGCGTATTTAATGCTGCTGGAAAAAATAGCTAGTTATTCGTTTTGTAGTAGCGTTAAAGTTGGACATGTTCAACCTGTGAGCTGGCGTATTCAAAATTATGACGCGAGAGAATATTTTGCCCCGCGAATTCGCCAATTTTTAAAGAAGTTTGTTCAAAGTGAAAAAAAGCAGTAAAGTGTAAATCACCTTAAACTGTTCAAATAATGGGGTAGGAATAAGGAGGGTGTAGTTTAGGGAGAAAAAAATATATCTGCTCTTGAATGAAGAAAGAGTATGAAAATGTTTAGGGAAAACCACCCTAAATACACCTAGCTAGAGTACAACCCCAAACTCTCTGTCACCAGCTATACTATTTTGCGAAAGAAGTGTGGTTCTTGCAAATATTGGCAAGATTAAAATGGAATTAAAAATACACAAGGGTTTATCACTCAATAAGTCATATGTTAAGTGTGAGTCCTTATGGGTTTAAGCCAGCTGTTGTATTTTGGAACTGTAGGAATAATATTTTTGCTAATATCTTTAAAAAGAAAACCTTGAAACACTTTTACTGATGAACTATTCATATTGTGTTATATAATTAGAGATGGATCAAATCCTATCTATATTGAATCTGAATCTTAAATTTTCTTTCAAATCTTGAATCCAAATTATAATCCTTGAATATTTAAAACAGTACAATTTTTATACAATCAGAATAGGCATTTAAAATTAAATTTTGAAAAAAAGTTGTTAGTCTTGGTAGTACTGACAAATGCTATTTTGTTTGTCATATCTGCTACGTCATAAAAAACAAAGAAAAAAACTTTTGAGTAAATTAACAATACCTATACAATTTTGTCCTTTTTTGTTATTTTGTTATTTTACAAACTACACAAGGCTATGTAATTACTGTTACCAATTACTTAAAATAGGGATTTTAAGTCAAGGTAATTTTATAAGTGTGTTTGAGTTATCTTTTTAATATTCTTATGAACCTCGAGTCTCTTGAATACCAGAGGATTTGAATATCCCCTCTTGATTTAAAATATTATAAAGTATGAGCAATTTACAAAATATGAAAAATGAAGAAAATGATTAGATAACTTAGAGCCATTTATCACAGAAGACTTGACTTTTTAGTGAACAAAAAGTTACACGGATCTTCGAAAAATATAGATAATCCAATTAATAATAAATTTAATTTCCCATTTTATCAGAACGCTTGATTTTCTTAACAAATAAATTCATTTAGAAAAATATCCAGTCAGTTATAGTAAGATATAAACTAATACCTTCCCTCCATTTTCCCTAACAAAAAAGTGCATTGTTCATAACTATGCTCATTAAATGTGTAATAATTTTTTCACACGTGTATGTTTTTATTCCTATGAACACACTCCTTCTACCTCTTTATGTATTTAAAAAAATGTGTTAACATACTCGTTTGCATTTAGGGGTAGTGTATTGGTTTTACAATATAAGTATTTGTTATAGAGTAACTAAAAACTAGTTAGGGCGAAGCCATACTTGTGACCAGGACACCAAAATGTAAATACACATTATTTGGGTGGGTGACAAAAAAATTTACTCACTTTTTTCACAAGTCACTATGGTTATATCACCCTCATATACAATAAATCCATGCATACTAAAGCCCTGATCACATCGGTGAGATTGCACGTACGGCCACGGCCTAAGACTCGTAAAGACAGATGAGCACATGCTACCAAATAAATGAGGCTGATATGTAGTGTCAACGCAACCCCATCTCTCTCACCCTATAAAACACCATGCTATGCTCAATTTCCTCCTCCACTTGTTAAAACTAAAGACTAAATCAACTTTCCCGGATAGTAATTTTCACACATATGTTCAAGTTATAAATAAAAGGAATAAATATGAACGTACCTAGAGGTTTTCTGATGTTTTCTTCTCCTTCCTCCTGATCTGATCCCTCTGAAAGAAGACCCAGTCAACTAAATGAAGGCATTGCACTAATACTAGTCACTACAAACATAACTATGTAGCATTCAAAAAACAACAGAGAGAGGGTAACTCTAGCTTTTGTAAAACACATTCCCAAAAAATTGGAGTTAAACTAATAAAGACAAATTTATATACACAATGTTTGGTAGACTCAAGCAATAGATTGACTGTTAAAACAAACATAATTTCAAAAAAATAAATATTCAACACTCAGAATCGAACAAGGGATAACAAGCTCAATAGGCAAATGCTTTAACAAATAAGATGTTGAAAAAGGAAAAATACTAATCGACAAAAAGCTTGTAGGTACTAAAATATTGTACTACCCCTTAATATACAGTAGAGTGGCCAAGACTTCCAGTCAAATAGTGATATATTTAAAGATTTTAAATGAAAGTGAATAAGAGTAAGGCTTAACCCAAATTACCAAAATAAAACAATTGGATTATAATATATTGTGTATGTATTAAGGATGGCATATTTAGAGGTGTTCTTAAAAGCATGAAAACAAAATGTGTACAATAAGAGAGGGAAAAAAACGCACCAAGCTAAAATATATAGAGTGATTAATTTTTGAGGGAAAACTAACCATATGCTAGTTGAAATTCAAAGATTAAAAAAAATGACAAACTTATTTTAATCAAATCACAAGTTAACTTCTGATTAGCGGGTATTATATATTTGACAATTTTGCACTAGACAAGGATTCAATAACTAAACTTCCTTACCATGTCTGCAAGGTCTCAGGAAAAAAATAAAAAGTGCAAACCTGAATAGCTCAGTTGCTAGAGCAGTGATACACCAAGCCAAAGTCTTGTGTTTGTAGCTTTGTCCAGGACACTAATTTTCAAATACAACATAATATGAAGGACCAAAAAAACATTCAATATAAATAATACATATTGGTAAATTTAATTTCAATATCTTATGGGAGCAAATTTTATAGAGATATTTAAAAAAAAAGATAAAGTAAAAGTTTTTTTTAAATCAAGAAATGAGCCTTGAAAAGAAATTACCTGAATCTACCATCACATTGCCATTTTAAAGGAAACAATCATTGGAGACTTGATTTTGGGGTATCGTAATTTTGAATTATTGTACTAAGGCAAATTTAGTCAGTAATATATCCCCAATATTCTACAAAAGTTTGATTTTGATTTGATAAAATTAAGATAGGGATTAGGACTCTTATCTGATTTTGCTTGACTACAAAAAAATCAAGTTATTGTGTTGTTCCTTGAAACGGTTGCATCAAGTCTCCAAATAAACTCAAAATACATTCTCATACCACAAACACTTGATTATCATAACATTAAACAATAAAATAGAAATGACAAATGCAATTAATTGGACACATTTATGCCCTTAAAACCAAGTGTTCTTAAAAAACTGTAGTTTGCCAAGTAGAGATTTAGATAATTTCTAATGCAGAAGAAAATATCTCGAAGCATAAAGGCATATATGTGGAAGAAGATACAAAAAAGAGAAATAAGAAAATATAAAAGAGAGAGAACAATGTGGCTTTTACAATGAAGAGGAACACACTTCATACTTTACTTTAGATATGAAAGCGGGATTATAATGTCATTAATAAGGATGGACTCTCGAATCCTGGAATCTTTAAAGATATTCAAGATGTTAGGATTCGAGACTCAGATACTTAAAAAAAATCTTTTTCCAGTAAAATTTGTTGTAATGTTTATGTAAAGAGCTTTGACTCATTTAAACATCAACCAATACACTGAAATTAAAATTAAAATTGAAACCCAAACTACCTTTAATAATGATTTTAGTTTGTTAAATAATTGATCTAAATTTAAGACAAATACCACTATTATAATAAATTAGAAATGGGTCAAAACCAATATTTCTCAAATCCAAATCTTAAATTTAATTTCATATCATGAATCAAAATCTGAATCTTTAAAAAAGAACTCAAATTTTAGTTAAATTGAACTTTTTTGAAATTGAATTAGAAAAAAAAAAAAGATGTTTAGGTTTTGGTGCCGCTTAACAAATGATATTTTGTTTGTCATGTCAATTACATCATAAACAACAAATATAACACATCTTTTTATGTAAATTAATTATAGTGATACAATTTTGTCCTTTATAGTAATTTAGTTACTCTCCCTACTACACAAGTCTAAATAATTCCACTAACCAAATGCTTAAAATTGTTTTATAAAGTCAAGGTCCTCATAATTATATTCGAGGTAATTTTTGAGATATTTACGAATATCAAATCTCTCGAATACTATATGAATCGATGGTTTTGAGGAATCATAGATTCAAGCATCCCATATCTATGATTAAAATACATTTATTGATAGTACCGGTATACATTCATTTTGATTTTTAAAACCTATTTCAAATTCAAAAATTATTTTGGCACAGACCCTTTTATTTTGGTAATGGATTACAGGGGAGGATAAGTACTAACCAGATTTCTAAACTGGTTATATATGGGTAAAACCTTAATTCCGCAAAAATATTCAAGATTCAAGAAAATATGGGCTTCGAGATTCAGATAAAGTTAATCTTTATTGAATTGGAATTTGTTTTGGAACTCTTGTAGTGCTAGTAAAGTAAGCCTTTTATGTTTACCATGTTTTATAAGATTTGAATTTGAGATTAATATTTGTAAGGAAGTGAATTTGACCTGTATCTAGTTATAACCTGCCCACAATTAAATACCTTATCTACTTCCACACAAACCCACAACTTTTTGATGATGATGATGATGATGATGATGATGATGATGATAATAATAATACCCAAAATTTAAACCCTCAACACATTTTGTATTCTATTTTACTACTCTTATGAGTAGTTACACTATTGGGTTAGGAATTAGAAAGGTTGAATTTAGAGGATGTTTACCCGCAATTGTGTGGAGGGAGAGTGGAAAATCATTTAGGGGGAAAAACCTCAGTACACCCTAATGGGATCGAACCTCAATCTTCCCGTATTCAGCAGTCTAGTCGATTGTGATAGTAGCGCCTTAGACAATGTGGTCACCGAAGCATGTCTCAACTAATTTCCTGAGTTCAAATGAAGAGAAGTGTATGCTGTAATAGCGAGAGCAAAGGTAATTTTGTGGAATGTTGCTTTACAAGACTGTACTTATAATCTGTTACTTGCCTGCAGGAAGCCGAAGGACACACGTTAACAAAGTTTTTTGTAACTTGAGCAATGTGCATGTTTGGTCGAGTGTAAGGGTACAACATATGAGAACGAGTATTTGGCTCTTTTTATGGTGAATTTTTGAAAAACACTTTGTAATAATTAATACCTATGCTACATATAAACATTAACATGTTTTGCAATAATACTCTGAGCTGATAGCTAATATTAATTATTTTGGGGTGAGTATGTGTTTAGCAGTCAGTGACAGATTTAGGCCTAAGCAAAATAAGCTACAACTTATGGCCTCACAATCCACAGGGGCCTCAAAAATTTACATTTACATATGGTTCCCAGTTGGTAAACTATATTATAATTTATGACACAGATCAAGACAACCAAGTGATAAATATGTAATCAATAAATGCACTTGTTTGAAAATAAATTGTATTTTCCACTTTAGATGTCTTGCTATTAAATAATTAAAAGGTATACCAGTATAATGTTTTCAAGTTTTGCTAGACCTTCTGGTGTAATTTATTTATCAAGGGGCTTCAAAGATTTATGTAGCTTAGGGCCTCACCAAGTCTAAATCCGGCAATTTTAGCAGTAGATATGCATAAATATGAGAGAGCTAACATATTTTGTGTACATCTACTGTAAATCGCTGTTGTGCAATAATTATTTCACCGCACAGTATGTTTTTACCTTACCTTTTAGAACCTTAGTAATGCATGTGTGCATTTTATATTATTTATTATAAGAAAATGCGTTAAGATTCATGTGGTTTTGCATAGTAATTAATATTAATGAGCCTGGAATTTCCCTTTCTGTGTAATATCTGTTGAGAATTTGCAAACTATGCATCACCCTGACAAAAATTCATGTCACTGAATAAAAGACAAGAAGCCAATATTGTGACAGAAATGATCACTGTGAAAAATCACTTCTACATATCTATTATTATTATTAATTAAGCCCTTAGATTTTATTCTTGAAATAAACATTAAACTTTAGGTATTACTTATAAATGCTTGCAAATTTTGATGAAACAGCTCATGCAAATATTTCTATGATTTAAAAGAATTTCAAAAAAGTCATAAAACTTAGTTGTTTCAAAAATATGTAAAAAAATGTATCATTGTTAGTTATACATCAGATAGAAGGTAGTAAATGATTAGGGACCTTTAGAAAGCAATATCCTTCTAGAAAGAATTATGTGTAGTTTATATATTGCTAAGAAATTATTATTATTATTATTAGCACTGCGTCTTACTAACCATTCGGGTTATACACATATTAAGAACTTCTTGTATGCATATAAAAGTGTAAAAAAATAGACCCATGAACTGAATAAAATCTAAATTAACACTTGGCTTTAAACTTTATAAATGCATCCAATTTCTATTTTATTTACAAGTAAATTGTAATGGTTGATTATTTTCAAAATTATATGTTTTCTACAAGCACTTTCACACAATTTCTAAAATAACATATACATTAATTTGGAGTAAAAAATTAGTTTAGATAAGCATACCATATAAGATCAATAAAGGTAAAAATATGTATACAGGATTCAAATAAAATGATTAAAATGCAGGTTGGCGCTTTAGACCATATTTCAAAAACTAAAAGTATTTAATTGCTAATGCAAATTAAGAGGGGGAGTAGTTTTGATAAAATGGAATTGCAGTCATAAATGTACAAATAAAATTCATGAGACATATATAGCCATAATACAGATTAAATTTAAACCTGAATTATGCTGCCTACCTTTATTCATAGTGTGACATAGGGATACCAAACTCGGATGTGAATAAGATCCTGAAAATGCTTTTTAACAAGAGTTATGACTGTCTCTCTAGTCAAGACAGATAAATAATAAATAAATAAATATAATATTTAGTTAAAAGAACTAAAGCATGCTATTATCCATTAATTGTACCTTTGGCTTTTTCTCAAATTTGAAAACCTGTTAAAAAAACAATTCCATATTCTTACACTTCACAAATCTTTTTGGCTACTTTGACAAGTGAAGTCCATTCACAACACTTGTCAAAGTGATGAAACATAGTTGGAAAGCAGATTAGTAGAGAAATGATTTTTTTAGTATTGTTTAAAGTGTCGGGAAAAGTAAAAGATTCGATGAACAAACTATTCTAAGAAATTAAACTCAGAACCAAAGTGTTTTTCTGACATTCCTGACAGTGGCCCAGGAATCTAGTTTTACAACTGGCCAGAAAAAAAATATAATCTTTTCCCCTCAAAAGTGGTTTGATGAGGTATGAAAGCTGACGCGAGGAATACAATAATTTATAAGCAAAATTGATAGTGGAAAATTCACAGGCCTTTCTGTGATTTAGTTGTATATTATATAAGTTCAACCCTTAATTCCCTTTCCATGTAGAGCACATAGTGTTGACCTTGACAATATCCTAGAGAGAGAGAGGGAGAGATACATTTACCTCTTATCGGACAAAGAGCAGTATTTTTTAAAAGATGTACAAGTACATCATTACCCCCAAGATGTACTTGATACATTCTTTCACTAATCTATATATGTTATATCAGCCCTATAAATATGTTACTTTCTGTACCTTATTTATCTATATATTCTACCCACCTCTATTCAACAAACAGTTTACTACGTGACTGACCTTAACAACATCTCAAAGTTTTTCAAAAAACATTTTAATCTTTAACAAGGAGATTTAAAATTGTACTAAGTTAATAAACATCCCGAAATTTATTAATTCTTATCATTAAGCATCTCAAATGCCAGATTTATGCATACTACCCTCTTTGTTGATCTACCATTCATCAAAACTGCATTTTTGCCAAACTGCACCCAGGCAAGTAGAGAGAAAAGACAGCCTTAAATAACAAGCTAGATTTTTCCATGCACATACATTTGTCAAGCTAGATCCCAGTACTATATTTATTAAAAACTTGGCTTGGGTTCAAGAATTTGGTTTGTGCAGATCCATTATTCAATCATATACACACTAATTTTTTAAGATTCCTATTTGCAAATGTACTATTATATACTTATCAAAACACTATTTGTAATGTAATCTAGCATAGCTAAAAAGTTTAAGTAAAAGTCAGCATATTGCTGTTTTCATTTTAAAAAATGTATGTAGCATGAAACAGGCAGTTTTTAGTACAGTTAATGTCATTCCCAAGGTATTTAGTAGTTTATTTTGGTGTATCATATATTACTACTTGTCTGAACTATTCACATATTTACATTAGTGGGAAGAGGATTAGGAAGGTAGAAATCAGTTAAAAAGCAACTGCATTTGTGTGGAGCTAGGGTGAAAAACATTTAGTAAAAAACTCATTCAATACAACCAACCTCTTAGTCACAGGCAATCTAGTTTATTGGGAGATTAATGTCCTAGACCATGTAATGGCCAATGCATATGTACTGTGCAAATTAATTGGGGCAAACTATTTTTTTCCCTCAGAATTGTAAATGCAAAATTGGGCAAGACTTTCATGCTGAAAAATAACATTAATTTACTTTATTGGCCTGGAAATTAACCAGAATTAAATCCAAAAGAAAACTTGCGGAATATTTTGAAGAGACGTTTAAGTAAAATGGACTGTACAACCAAAGAAGGCATGATAACTAATGCTATAAAAGTGTGGTTTCACGATGATGAAGTCAAAAATATGTGCACTAAATTAGTGAGGTCATTGTCAAAACGAATTAAAGGGGTAATTTCTGCTAAAGGAGAACATACTTCATACTAATACATGTATTTAATAGTTTATATAGAGGCATAGATGATATAAAGGCATCGTTTTTGAAAAAGAGTGGTTTTTTACTTTGTCCCAATTAATTTGCATGGTATAGTATGTAGTAGTGCTGTAAGACAATATTAAAGTCTCGGTCAGATTAAATTGATAATGCGAGTGATGAATTAAATAGCTAATCCATACTATATATAATAGCTTAATAAGAGAGTGTAGAAACACTGTGCAATAATGTAAAGTAATTGATAGTGAAGGAAGTCAACCTGAAAGTATGGTTAAGTTAGGCCTAGATAGAAAAACACATTTCTCTCTTTATTTCTATCTAGGCCTTACATAACTATTCTTTCAGATTGGCTTCCTTCACTATAAATTACTTTACATTATTATACATTGTTTCTACACTGTCTTATTACACATTTGCAAGCCATTAGACACTAAATCATTTTTATATATGTAATAGCTTAGATATGTAAGCCATCATAATATCCACATTTAACAATTATTTTCATTGTACTGTTGGAAGTATAAAGCCCTCCTGAGTCGAAGGTGACTAAGTTATCAGATAGCTCATGATCTTAATTGATCAGCCATATTATGTTGCTGACGATTTCCACACATTCATCACAAAGACTGCATAAATATAAGAGATGGCACAAGGGTAAGTGCATTGGTGTACCTACTGAGCTAAAAGTACCGAGTTTGATTCTCGTGTCCAGATGTCATTTTTAAATTTAAAAAATATTATTATGTAAATGTTAAAATCATGACTTAAGTATTCGATTAATTGGATAACAGTCATATTTCATTATTTTTTTGGTCAAAGTAAATATCTTT
The DNA here is from genome assembly GCA_902151425.1 of Timema shepardi. Lineage (NCBI taxonomy): Eukaryota > Metazoa > Arthropoda > Insecta > Phasmatodea > Timematidae > Timema > Timema shepardi. The sequence continues at coordinate 65,909 of CABFVX010002618.1, read as the reverse complement.
TCAGTTTAAAAATATCTAAATGTGTTATTATATTTATTTGGTGTTTCGGCATTTATAAAATTATTATAGAGAAAACACTAGAATACTAAATTTAGCATATGGCAACAATTTTTCTGTGCTAACAACGCAAAAGACATACAAAGATGTGTGAGTTAGGTTTTGTATGTTATATTTCAACGCAACAGCTTTTTATCTAGAAAATAGGACTGTCCCGCTCTCACAAACATTCTGTTTTTCACTTTGCATCTTGATACATTTAGGCATCCCCTGTTTATTTGAAAGGTTAGGGACAAGAGCACTGTCGGAAACTGAAAATCATTGAATTGTGAGAACCAATCTTTTTTTAGCTTACAAATGCATTTTGGCCACCAAAAAACATAAATAACGCACGATATATCACTTGTGAATGCGTAAAAAAGCTAAATAACACACTATACATATAAAGTGAGATGCACCACAAATCAATTCTACATAAAGATTGACCGAAAATAAGATGCCAAGTTAATTGAGAGAAAAAGCAATACATGAACACAGAAGCGCATGGAAGGTCATGGAAACATGATGAAATAGTCCGAAAGAGCGGATTGTTGAAAGGAGAAACGTCGAAAAGAGGGGTGGGTATACCTGTTTTGATTATTCCTTTAATTTCTATGGGAAGATATGATCATTTTCACTTGAGACAGCTTCCATGTAGACCTTAGAATACCCCTTCCCGCTAGTTCCTAGATACTTCTCAAACTGTAGTGCCATAATTTAATAGTTACATGTTCAAAAGTGAATGCATTGCAGAACAATGTGTTTATGACAGCCTTTGTAGTAAAGATGAGAAGAACATCTTAGAAGAAATCCGCATGCATGAAGAGCATAAAGAGCATGAAGAGAATGACAAAAACACAGTGAAAATCACTTTTGGAAAATTTATCTTAGCTTAGTGAGTCAATAATGATTGAGAGTTAAAATATGAATTTATGTTATATTTTTTAAATGTTTAGGAATGTATTGTACCAGTATGCCTTGCATACTTTTTTATCTCACAACTGGAGATTTTTCACCTTCTCTCCAGCAAGATACTGGAGTATTTCATGAGATACCCTTCTCACCCCTCTCCCATTAGATTGTGTTTAGTTAATATATTACTTTCTAACACAAAGAAAGTATTGTAATCATGAACATTTTCAACTTCAATATTATGATAGATATTGATGTTTTATGTGCTCCCAAAATTAAAAAAGTATATCTTAAAACTATGTTTTTTTTTGTACCTGAGGCAACAGCCAAAACGGCTTGATTGGTTTTGTATTAAACTTTATATTTAGATATAATATTGTTGTATCTTAAGGCAAAATAGTAATATTAATTCTTGTTCTAAATTAAAGGTATTTTACTGATTTACGGATTTTTTTTTAAACTCTAAATGCTGTTTTTGGGAGTTATTTAGATTCTAAATAACATTGTAGACATGTTTTTAAGAGAAAAATTCAAAAATGACTAACAATGTTGTTCAAAATGGGTATCTGGTGAGGCTTTCACATAATAAACAAAACTTTATGCTTGTTTTTCAGAGACAGATTTATTTAAGTTTTACTTAGAATTGATTTTTGTAAAAATTTTGTTTCAAACTATAAAAGATCATATGAGAAAGTATATACAATTTTGTAACGCTATTTAATGTATTAATGTCAAGTTTTGTATTCATCCTTTCATCTAAAGAGCTCAGTTTGTAGTATGATAGTTGTACCTCTGTATTGAAGTTTTATCGTTGACAACATAGTCACTGAAACATTTTGACTCAGTGTAATGACATTGATTTTTCCATCCTTATTAATATTTAAAATCATATTTTAAAGTAAATATTTTCATTTTTCTTATTTTCAGTTATTTTAAATTAAATTCATCTTTTCAAACAACAGCCATGTTTCTATTTTTCTTTCTTTTAGTTGCACGTGTTCGAAGCATGGTTTATTTCCAGGTTGTATTATGCAGTATTTAAGAGCAGGTGCATAATTAAGCCATGCCTATTTTTAGTTTTCACACTTGGATAGAATAACCCATTTGGTAAATGGAAAGAAATCAAGTAGTGACCTGGGTTTGAGAGTACAAAACTAAGGGGAATACAGACCCAAGCCTTGAAAGACGGCAAAGTTTTGAGATTGTCTTCCCCGCTGAATCGTCATGTGGAACAAATGAGTTTTGAACTATTGTTATAAAATGTATATTATCAGCATGTTTGAGTGTTAAATAGTGTAACAAACAATATGTATGCATTTAAACACTTATCAATAAGTGAACAAGTATTTTTCTTAAAGTAACATCCTATCAATGCAGTTATATATGACATGACATAGCTAAAAGACGACAGATGAGAGCTTTCCAGACAATATCCTTTTGGAAGATAAGAAATGACTATGTTAGGGCTCATTATCAGGTACCCCTATGACACTTGGGGAACAAAGTTATATAGGAATTCACATTCAATGTGTGGTATGAAAACACAGCTATTTCTTTACTTACATATTTTTCTGCTTGTAAAGGTTTGTGGAAAGAGCTAGTAGATATATTAAGGTGGACCAAGACCAAAAATTCGATTTTATATTACAGTTCTTTGGCGTCAGCTTGTCAGCAATTATTGTAATATTCTTCCAACGATTGCTTCATCTGTACTAACTCTTCTTTCAAGAAATTTCACACACCACATTTACACACTCCAGTGGCACACCCAGAAATTTACTTTGGTGAAAGGCGTACAACACTTTATTATTTACTATGTGGAACTCAATATTTCAAAGATTAAACAAATGGGAAGAGAGGGGCGTAATAGTTGTGTTCAAATCAGCGTTCTTACTTCTCCAGATTGTTTTTTATTCTATGGAAAATTAAACTCCTCAAATTAAAAAACATGTCAGTAGTTTTTTAGGTTTTTTGGTGAAATTCCCTTTATTTTCCCACACAAAGACACACAGAGAAAATTCCTTGTGTTGTCCTAGTTATGTCAGTTTTACAGGTGTGTAGCAATCCTGTACAGTAAAGATTGTAGCCAGAATAAAATGTTTGAAGAGCAGTTTTGTAGGGTCCACTAAATTTTGGAGATATTAAAGTTTGAATGAAACTCCTATCATATTAGTAGATATTAACTATAGTTGTTTTAAATATATTTTGTTTCATCATGCTGTGGTCAAGAGCGCTAAGTTCCAATGCTTCAATATGTTGAAGATATTGAAGCTTTGCCTGTTCAAATCACAATTGGGCCAAAGTTACTCAGTCCTAACATGCTTCCAAATAATGTGTGGTATGAGGGATTCTGAAGTCTCAACAAGTGTAGTCTCAATTGTTAATAGCCCTTAAGAGATTTAAAAACAATCATGTAACTAAATATTAGAATGGTGTCAAGTAGTTATATATCTTTTCTTAGACCTTTATTTTAATATTGTTTCATCAGTAAATAAGATAACATCAAATTGAGGGGTGTGGGTTTATGAACCCTCCAAACATTTATTTCCCTATTTTAGAGGCACTTTTATCTGTGTACTGTTACACATTTTGAATATAAAGTTGTAATCTTGGTCTTAAAACGTAATTTATATATTTGATTTAATTATACCTTCTATAATCAAAATTTGTATTAACATTATTTGTGGTTTTGCCTCCCTTCCTCTCCTTTCCCCCTGAGTGCACCACTGCCCCGATTCGCCCGATTATAGCATCATTTTCATATCCTTCTATAAGTAGGCAATACATTTCTATTGCTGATATATTTTTATGTCTAAAAAACTAATAGTTTTACAAGTTTCTCTCAAACGATTGTTGTTCTAGTCAAGTTGCCATGTTGAGATGGTTACTACAAAATGTACAAAACAAGATGCAGTGCTTCCAGAAACCAACTCTCCTAACACATAAAGCTTATTTAAAAAAATTTTTTTACGAATTATTTGTCTTGGAAACCTACTTTTCGATGCCCTTTTGTGTATAAAAGAGGAGAGCTGTAGGTGTGGTTAGATACTAAACACTTAGAACATTTTGGGAAATAGGCATTTCCTGAAGCTTTGTCATGAATGATCAATTTATAACTAAATTTATAAGGTTATAGCACTAAGCTGAATCATGCTCAAAATTGGGATGGATAGCCAGCACAATTTCTACTCCAGTATCACTAAGTTAAGTGTGCTGGCTATCCCTCCCAATTTTAACTCTAGTGACAACTCTATCGATTATGGCTTTATTTATTTTAAAGAATATTATAGACAACAATTAACTTGCTTTCAAATGAAAAATAGAGGATTTAATGTCAAGGAAAACAGTTTGGAGAAAATATGATTACTGATACTCTCAATTCGGAGGAAGAATGATTAATGATACTCTGTCTTGGTAAGAAATTCTAACCAACTAAGAGGGCAAAAGTTATTTATTTCTGAACTGTATGCATAAAAGGTTACGTATACCCATTTAAAACAGTACTGTATTCATCTTCGACTGCTTAGCAAATACACCTTTCCTTGATTCCTAGAAGATAATTACATACATTTTAGATTTATTTCATAAGATAATGAAATGTAAGATTATTTTGGGCTACACCAGTGTTTCATTTGAAGCAATTCCATGAACTAAACCATCTAAGATTTTAGTGATGCCATTCAGTGAGGGTTGTATAATACACAATTTGATACTATGAACTAAGTAGTCGTTAATAATTAACCAACAAAGATCTAAGTTACTTCTACTTAAGATGAGGTAAAAGCGGCTTCGAGTAAATTTGGTATTTTTGTATTTTTTATAACACAAAACCTCTTTTTGTTAAAATAAATATTCAAATACTGATTCACAATCAATATTTAATATAGTGTTCTCAACAGTTCTTGGATATCTGTGATGAGCATAATGGAATTTGAAGAGAAACTTTCTAAATAAAGATAAAAGATTTTGTTTAGTTCAATATTCAAGAACTGTTAAGATAGCTATATTATGTAGAAAATTTGACTAAATATATCTAATGTATCAATATTTTATTTGCTTTGTGCAAAAAAAAAACACAAAAAAAAGCTTTTATTATAAAAACTACAAAAATAAATCCCCTTCCACCTCAGCTTAATACTATTCAATTCTACTTGAGAATATAATCCTGATTCTTGGATGAATAATATAAATTAATATTATAAAGGTACAGAATAATGCCCCTTCGTTTAGGAGCCTATTGAAGAGATACTGTATTTTGATGATATAATTGGTATTTATAGCCCCGTGATCAAGCGCCAATTGAAGAGTTCTTGAATAATAACACAATTGTAAAGTTTGATACTATTTATTTATTCAATAATCACTATTAGTAATGGTCAGAAAACTGATCATGTCGTTTAGCGTAACAATTTAGAGAGGCAGCTGATAACACGATCGTAGGAATCGCGGACAGGAGTTGCAGTCCAAGTACATCAAGGACTGGGCTTCTAGTGCTGTTTCATTGCACCATTCTTCGTATATATAATTGCTCATGGAAGCTTCGCAAAGCTTGTGTTTAGAAAAAAATATATATAAGAAAAACATCTGGATGGAAGTAGAATGTCCGAGAACAGGAAACTGACTCAAATTACCTTTTAAAAATGCATATCGATCTTTCTAGAAGAGGAAGTTATTTTTCTTAAAGACTTTAAATTGTCATCTTGACTTACAGGTCCTACGTCACGCACTCTGACGTTATTTATAGTGGCTCTTGTGCCTTCTTGGAAGAAGAAGTGCTTTAAGCGCCACGTAATAGATTGTATTATTTAAATAAAATAAAATAAGTTTATAAAATTAGGACGATATTATTGTCAATGCTCTCACATATTCTTTAGGGGCAAATCAGGTACATTACAATATATACATCAATCATTTTGAAAGCAAGCCACTAACAACCTTGTTTGGTTATTTGTTTGATGTTACCCAGTGGTTGGCGCAGGAGGATAGTGACAGCAACCATCGTTATATGTATTGGCCGCAGAAATGTCCAGACTAGAATAAAAGTTCAGATTTTAAGTTCTTTATTGCCAGGCATGATGGATCATACCTGAATTCAGCTCCCTCACCAGGGTGGACATAGCATTGGTGACAGAGTCAGCAGCGACCAACAGATCATTTCGCAGGCTTCGTCCACTGCTGTTAGTCACTGCAGAGTTACTTGTTGAGCCAGCCAGGGAGGTCGAGGAAGAACCTGTGGACACAATAAGAAAGGTTTAAATTAGGGATGGAGGTTTATTTTAATTTGCTCACACATGTTGACTTGCTTAGGTGCACATGTGCATGTGTATACTAGGAGTGTGTTAAGGTATAGTTTTTTTTTTAAATATGGCCCAAGCTTAACTTTGAAAATGCGAAGAAAAATTAATAAAAGAAACTGTACAATATTAGCCTTGGATGATAAAAGCAATGATGGGCGGCTGAGGTTAAAAGTGAAGGGCCAGCTAGCGACAACATGGACTATTGGGACGTGGAACATGAGAGGAGTGTTTGGTAAAGAGAATGAACTGTTAGTGGAAAGGGAGATATGTTTTAATGGTGAGTGATGGTTGCCTGGAATTGTGGTCAGGTGTGGATGAATATGTAAGGGGAAATCAGGGAGTTGGTTTAATCCTAGGCCCAACAGCTAAGCTGTTTGTGAGAAGGTATGAGTTTGTGTCATCTAGACTTCTAAGGGTACATATGAAAACAAGTATACATAGAAATTACGTTGGTTGATGGTTATGCTCCAGTGGAGTGTGAATATGAGAGAGTGAGAGTGGAGTTCTGTAACGAGCACAATGAAGTCTTGATTGCACGTGAACCGGATGGAAGAATTATCTTGTTAGGAGATTTGAATGGATGGGTGAGTACCCAAAGAGAGAATTCAGAGTGTTAGGAAGATATGGTAAAGACAGGCTAGAACAGAATGGTAATTAATTATTAGTGATCTGTGTTTAGAAAAAGATTTATTATGTCAAACACATAGTTTAAGCACAAAGATATACACTTGTATACATGGTAAAAAGACTATTCAAGAATTACGACTAATTTTGTGATTGATGATTAGAGACTTAGAAGTTTAGTAAAGAATACTAGGGTTGTGCATGGAGCTGAATGTGGATCGTGTCACTTCATAGTGATCTTAGTAGTTAAATTAGGTATGCATTTTGTATGGAAGCAGTGCAAATGAATTAAGCGAGTGAAAGTGGAAAAGTTGTAGGATAAAGGTAGGAGAGCACAATATGAGAGATTGTTGGTCGAAAGATTAACATTACAAGAGCATGAATGTAATGTCTAAATTAATTCTAACGATATATTATTATTATTATTATTATTAGCATCGCGTCTTACTACCCGTTCAGGTTATACGCACTTACGCTAATGTGTAATGGTAGGGTGATTGTGAGATGAAATGAAGGACCTACAGTTTAACGTGGAATCCGAACCACGGTGGAGGCCTGGCATTCCCCACATTCACAAGATGTCTTGTCAGAGGTGAAGGAAGGGTTTGGTAATCAGATAAATCTTTGCCGGGACCGGGGATCTAATGATATAAAAAAAAATGCTTAGAACAGAATAAAAGAGACTCTAATTGAGTGCATGAAAGATGTGAGTGGATCTTCGGTGGTAGGCAACACAAAAATAGATGCATGATGGAATGGACAGGTGATAGAAAATAAAGAAGTATATAAATGAATGATTTCTGTGAAGAGTGAAACAGAGCGTAAGAGGTCGTGGGACATATACAAAGAGAAAAAGATGAATGCATAGAAAATAGTCAAGGAGAATAAGGAGCAACTAAGATTAAAAGGAGAAAAGAATACAGAATGATTTTTAAGGAAACAAGAAGCTGTTCTGGAAGTGGATAAGGAACAAGGAGTGCAAGGAAAGACCTGTGGCATTCAGAATGGACGTGATGAATTTATCTGGGATGATAGAAGTACAAGAGAGCAATGGAGGGAGTATTTTGAGCATTTGTATGGCAATAACATAAATAAAGTTTCAGAAATTATGGAAAATGTTATGAGGGAAATAATTAACTAGGCTAAGGTGTTAAGACAATTTTAAAGTGTTAAGAATGGCAAAGCTGCAGGCATAGATAGCATCACAAGTGAAATGCTTAAATGTGGAGGCATAGTACTACTTACCAAATTGTGTGAGTTGTCAGTGTGTGTGCTGGGATTTTAAATGTCCCTAATGACTGGAAGAATGCTGTCATTGTTCCGTTGTACAGTGGCAAAGGCAGTAAGAGTGAACGTAAGAATTATAGGGCAATTAGTTTGTTGAGTACCATTCTAAACAAGGTTTTTGGGAGCATTTTAACTCAGAGGGTGTGTGAAAAAACTGCAGACAAAATTTGGGGTGTGTAATGTGGTTTAATTCCAGAAAAAGGTTGTATTTACCACATATTTGCATTGCAACTAGTGATTGAGAAATGAATGGCAGTAAGAGAGAAAGTGTATTGTGCATTTGTTGAACTGTAGAAAGCGTATGGTCGTGTAACTAGGAGTACGTTATAGAATGTTCTGAGAGAGTGTGGCGTGGATGCATGGTTAGTAGATGCAATTATGTAGGTGTATGAAGGAAGTAAAGTGTGTGTTAGGGTGAATGGAGCTTTGCCTGAGTTGTTTGACAATGAACAGGGTGTTACTTGTTAGACAAGATTGTGTTATGCTTCCATGGATGTTTAATGTATCCATGGATAAATGTATAAGGAAGAGTTTCTTGCCTACGCCCTAAGGCCTAAGGTAGGGAATGATTAGGCAGTATGTATGATATAGGAAGAGGTATTGAGAAGGAAAAAAAAAATCAATAATCTAATGAATACCCCCCACCCCACAAACACACAAAACCAACGGTTTTTTAACAGAATAGTTGCAGGAAGCCAAAAGTTGGCAGTCAGCGGAGATATATATATATATACACACACACACACACACACAGAAATGGAAACTACTCCAAAATGGGTTAGTATTTTTGTAAAATTTAGTGTTAACGGTTTTCTTTAAGGTTTTTGAAGACTCAAATATAATATGTCACAATAAATTCTTTGTGAAGCTTTGCACTACCCTTGTGTGTATACAAGTTTATCTTTAGAACATTAATTTAAATTAACTCCCATCATTATGACACAGCAGTGTGAAGCCTGTATATAAAAGAAAGAATGTCTTGAAGCAGTAAGTAGCTGTTTATATTTACTTGCCAGATTTTTTCGAGACAGGTATTTTGAGAGCATCAAGATAGCAAAGTTATTTTAATTATTTCACCGAATGAGATCAAGGTTCTTGACAACCCTCAACACTCAATATATATTTCTCAAGATGCTAAACTAATACTACCAAACACAATTAAATTGGCACTTTTTTTCCAGAGCGGAACCAATTGCATTATAATAATTTGCTCTTGCACTAACCGATGAGTCCAGTAGAGCTGCCGAATGCTGACCTAACATCCCCTCCAACGCCGGCTAGTGAGTCTGCACCTGTCCCTAATGATGACATCATGTTAGAGGGCTGCAACTGTCCACCTGGGGTGGGTGGGGCAGATCGTGATGAGGGAGGTAGGGGAGGGGACTTGGTGGAGCGAGGGGAAGAGTTTGGGGTGGACCGTGGTGACGCCTGATGATTCTGTCAGAGGGGGAAACATTATGTTAAGTAGAATCAAATAATGATACACACACCGCATGTCTGCAAGTAATAATATATTGATAGTACTTTATAAAAATAGGATATTTTTGAAAATACATTAAACTAATTTGGCTCTGCATCAAAATTGCCATCTTCTGTGTCATGCTATCTTAATCACCAAGATAAATAATATATTTAATTTTTTATTTGAAAAGGAAAAGCTCAGTTATAGGTTAATTCCAACTAATGGTTATAACAAACCAATTTGATATAATGACTTGAAATAATACAAAATAATACCTTACTCAATAGTTTTCAAGAACACAATTTTGTAGTTTCACAAGTGACTCAAAATTTAAACCACTGATCATATATTATAATTAGAAAGAGGTTGTCAAATTCAGTAATGTATTTGAGATGTGAACTATTTTATGTTTTCTTGGCTTGTGTCGTCTTAAGGGATAGAAAAGACTTACATTTTTTTTACGGTGGAACAGGATGAGAAATGAGTCTAAATATTGGGATCAGGATGGGAACAAGAAGTTATAAAATAATACTTTGGAATTTTTTTATTAAAATTAATATATATTTATTTTTAAACTAATAAATATAGTAGACCTTGTAAAAGCTAAGATATTATTAAGCATAATATAAATAATATAATAACATCATAAAAACATAAAAATATAAATAGTGGTGTGCAAATAGCATTGAATCTAATAGATTTTTTTTAACCAATATCAAATAATACAAATCGAGTAGTTAATTTTATTACTTTTTTACATAAGTTATTTTAATTAGTTAATTTTTTTAAAAACTGTGTTTTATGTTTAATTATCCACAGGGTTCAAAAAATACTACAAAATATAATGTTTGCCACCTCTTAAATGTTCTCTACCTTTGAAATGGCAAAATATTATCTAGGTTTGACACCCCTTAAAGATTGTTCATGTTTGACAGTCCTTACAATACCTCTATAGATTTGAAAACCAATTAAATGTTCCTTAGGTTTGAAACCCCTTAAATATTCTTTAGGTTTAAAAAAATTAAATGTATTATAGGTGTTAAAACTCCAAAACATTATCCACACATTTAAGGTATCTAAGTTTGGCACCCCTTAAATTCCCTCTAAATTTGAAACCACTTAAATGTACTCTATGTTTTAAGCCCCTTAAATATTATTTGCGTTTAAAATCCCTTAAATTTAATTTAGGTTTTGAAACTCAAAAATGTTATCCACCCTTTTAAAGTTATCTAGGTTTTACACCCCTTAAATTTCCTCTAGATTTGAAACCACCTAAGTGTTCTACAGGTTTATAACCCCTTGGACGTTACTATTGATTATCATTTCTTAAATGCTCTCTAGATTTGGAAACCTTTAAATTTTAAATTTCACTAGGTTTGATGCCCTTTAAATGTTCTCTAGGTTTGAAACTTCATAAAGGTTCTTTAGGTTTGCAGACTATTAAATAATCTCCATTTGGCACCCCTTTGATCTCTAATATTTCAAACTCTCTTGCTCGCTGAGCCTAACAAATAACTATTGACAAAGCATAATGAATCTTGTACCTCCCAGCTTGTTGGCTTCTCCACAAGGGTTANCTCACTCCCTTCTTGCTATAGAACAAAGAAGGTTGCATACAAAAGGGATTGACAGCGATGAGTCGGTGAAGGATTGTGGCCGACAGTGCTGGAGGTAGACTTTCGGGATTCACAAATGTATTTTCAGTGAATACTTTCCTACAAAGGACGCTGTTACGTAGTGAAAATAGAGTCAGACTAGATATTTTTGAACAACTGTGAAAGAGAAAATCACCATCAACAAATTTTTGAAAGACAAACTTCCTGATGTAGTGTCGCAACCAGAGAATGCATGAGCAAACCACAGATCAGAGCTTACAGCATAATCAAGTACATGTTTCAGAACCTTGATGTTATATATATGTGGGTTCACTTTGTCAGGTCTGTGTTTTTCTCCGATGAGGGTTGTAGATTTGTAAGATGACATTTTAATGGTAGCATTCACTGTATCCAAGACTGCATATTCTTCAGCATGTAAGATATGATAGCCTTTCTGTCGCAAGCAGTCAGTGATGAGGTAGATGAGGGCATGTTTATTCTTCTTGTTTGAGAGGAAATCTTGAATTTTTCCAACAAATTGTTTTCTTTTTCTTATATTGAAATAGTTTGCAAAAGTGCTTGTTCAACATAGATGTGTATTGTCCTTTGTACTTGGTCGTCCATCAGATCCCTCAAACAAAACTGTGGCCTTGCCATAGCAATTTGATGTGAAAAATGAGTAGTCATCAACAATTGAACTTTAGGCACTTCCATACATTTTAACCGATATAAAAGTGATCCTCTATCAAGTAGGTAGTGATAATTCTTTGAAATGGACTGAAGTATAGCAGCATCAGATGACTTGACCACACCTTATGACACAGAATCCATTCTGGAATTTATGGAACACTTCAGGATGTTGAATTTCTAACAACTACATGTTGTGCAGCTATAGATACACAGATTTAAGATAATTTGCATGTGCTGCAGCATCAAATATGGGTAAGCACTCAGATATAGCGTGAAGATGCATGTCCCACTACCCTGATTGAATGGCCTCTATGAGTTCCCGACTGTTTTCAAAATGTTATGGTAGTCCAACCACAATTTGCTCATTTCTGAAACAATATGTAATTCATTCTCCCTAGTAATAAAACAACATCTTGTATCAAGACTATCTTCTGGAACCTCATTTATTCTTTTTGATGCTTTCCAAAACAGTGGCTGGTCACTGCGGGGATGTTGTATTTCATTTCCAGCGTGCAGAAATACTGTAGAATAGAGAGGATGCATATCTTGTTGCTAGAAGACATATAGATCATTGGAAGGGAAAATACCAAAGACTTTCCAGGATGATGACATTTCTTGTGCAGTACGTGCCAATTTGGCACTTGTTCAGTGAAGCGAAAATATATCTCCCACAATATGTCAATATGATGGGGCACATCACTTAGAACTAATACTTGTTTAGATTCTATAACACAACATGTGTTATTTTGCAAAACGGTACTCTACGATGTCCACTTGTGTTTGGCCAATGCTGTTCAATTCAGAGATTTTTCATCTGAGAATTGTTTCATGATTTGTCTTCCTGAGATTATGGCTGCTGTCATACCTATGCCATATAATGTACCCTTTCTGTCTAATGACACAAAGTGTAGTCTACAGTGTCAGCTGCAAACCACACCATCATATTAGATACATTCGCACAACCTAAGACATCCGGAGCAACAGAAAAAGCAGCGTTTACCTGAAACCTCAGAACTTTTGTGTATGAGGATTAGTAACACATGATGGAGAGGGTGTCTATTAAGCACCTTGATTAGAAGTGATGATGCATTTGGACAACTAGTCCAACCTGTAATGGGGATATCACACTCCTTGGACACACATATTGAACAATAGCTTGTTCAATACTTGCTCCTTTCAAAGACTTGTCCTTACCAACCAAAAGATGTTTAAGCATACAATGAAAATTAGGAGTAATGTACCGTACTCAAAAGCAGATTCTAGTTTCAATTCTTTAGGATTTGGGTGTATGTCCTTGGAACATGTAATTAAAGTTTTGATATTTCTTTTGTTTAATTTAATTGCAGTTTCTATTGTTGATTTTTTATGAGCTTACTTCACATCTTTATTTGGCATGTTGAAGTGTTCAAGTAATATTCGGCTAGTTTGGTGGCAAAATGCGACAATATAATTAAGGTGATTGGCCCTTTTCATTTGGCGTGGAAATGCAGAGCCGTGGGAACAAACGGCTATCTTCAAGAATTTTTATTGTTTTGCCATTTTCTTTTTTGAAACAGTTTGTTTCATATTAAGGCCAACTTTTACTGTGTTAATTTTCACACCTAGTGCGCTATAAAATCAACATAAAACGTTTTCTTGCAATTTTCTGGGTCCACCACATTTATGTTTCCTATTTTTACCCTACAACTAATTTTACAAGGTAATTTATTGATAAACAAAATGGGAAAGTTTGAGGGATATCATTATTTTGCAAGCTCTACCCTATAGTACATCATAATGAATACATCTAAGCAGTTTCTGCTTTGTTTGGTCATTGAAACTAAGTGACACTAACAATTTGTTCATAGGTAAATGAATTTTTTATTTTGATAAAATGTGAAAATAACTTTAATATGTTAATTTATTAAATAACGAGATACACTTTCAATAATATATCAGCTTAGTATTCACATTTTTGTGATAAAATTTTGATTGAAAGTGTTTTGAGATGTGAGTGTAGAAAAAAATAAGAATGGTGGAAAGCGTAAGGAATGAGGTGGTACCATAGAGTTGGGGAAAAGAGAGGGATATTAGAGGTTGTTAAAATCAGGAAGAGGAACTTGACACTTGATGAAGAGGAAAAGTCTACCAGTGGATGCTATTGGAGGAATGTTGAGTGGAAAGAAGAAGAGGACATAGACGATACCGGTTAATGGATATCAAGGTGGGAGGCATCACGTGATGGCCTGCCACTAGGCAGAAAACTAAATAATAAAAATCATTAAATTAATTGATATTCACATCAACATTAACCAATATTAATTCATAACACACAACCTTATTATTAAAATCTATAAAAACTAGGCCTGTGCAAAACTTTGAAATTTAAAATCTTTCCTGTACCTTCTTTCAGTTATTTATAGTAATATAAATTATAAAATAAATTCTCGAGTATTATTGCAAGGTTTTATCACCTTTTTTCTCTTTGAAACAGTACAAAAAAGAATAATTTTATATCTAACCTGAGAAAAAGTTTAATATTAATTTATGCTATCTAAAATTATTGATGCACGCTTTGTTGATTATCTTCCAAACATGGCATTACAATCCAGCACTTGTATGGTCTTCAAAGAAAACTAAGCAAGAGCTTGAATTGCATAGCAAAGCTGCTTAGGCTTAATTTAATACACGTGCATTAAGATATAACTATTTCTTAATCCTAACAGAAGAAACTATATATAATTACTAACTACAATAATTAGTAAGGCTTTTCCTTCAAGACCATTTCTCCATGTGTGCACTAATTTTGCAATGTTCTGCACCAAAAAGCAATTTGCTTTCAAACTTTTTTTACTTTTTAAATTTTTTGATTATCATACTGATCTTTGTTACCGCATTTTATCTATCTATTTGTGTACCCTGTCATTCTTAGGAATTCTACTTTTTCTTCTTTAAGTGGATTTTGGTTTAGTTTCAAAGTTAATTTTCTTGCATGTTTACCACAGTACTTCCTCCATAAGTTTTCCAGTAAAATGAAACTCAAGTCGAGGTAATAGACTAAAATGACTAATTTTAATTCTGTGGTAGCCTATAGTGTGTTCTTTTAATTACTTTGATAGTTAAAGTTCCACTTCATCATCTTGATTTAGAATTTTAAAAAAATAATATGAGAATTTAACTACCCTATTAACTTATTCAATGGAGTAATATTAGTATGGCCACCAATAATATGCATGCAGAGTAAACATCAAGTTTGTCTAATCTAGTATGACAGTTACAAAGAGGTCAAGGTTCGAATCTTGTCCTGGTGTACAGAGCGTGGGACTTTCCTAGTTCCTACCCCCATCAATATAATTAATTGCAGATATATTAAATGGTAGAAAATGAGATGCAGCAAAAGAATAAATAAATATTAATATTCAAATTAGAGAAAAATGATAAGCTTGGCATGAGAATCGAACACTTTGCTCACCAATGCTCCACCACTGAGCCATCCTAGTTCGTCTAGTATCCAGGACGATTGTTCACTAGTTGTTGGTGTATTCGAGTTTAGATATATTAACTGGTTAACGTATCAACCACGGTTGTCATTTTTCACTTATATGAATCTGATTCAGCTCTCAGGACAGCATATGGATAGCCATCACATATTAGTTTGTGATACGCATGATTAAAGATATTAATATGATTTTGCATGTTTCAATAAACAAAGAGAGTATGTGGATTTTAAATCTCTGAACAATGTGTTATCCAAATTGTGTATCATAGCATGAGCCTTCTAAATGTTTGTAACTTGTAAAATCAATCAATTTGTTAAATCCATTAAATTATTGACTTGCCACTTGGAACAAAGCCAGTAAAAAAAAAAGGGTGACATTTTTGGATGTTCCTACTAAAAAAAGTATATCATTAAATGCTTAGCTCAATAAACAGTAGATTTGTATGAATTATGATTAATATTTTAAAATACGCTAAATAAAATGGAAATTATAATTTTAAATAATGCTGATTATTACGTTTGTTTATTAAGTGTGGTTTTCCAAATTAATTCAATGTTCTAACATAAAACAGTTTTGCCCCCCTTTTTATGGTTTACAGTCCAAGTATCCCCTATGCTCCCCTACCATCCCCTAGCTCAGTTACAATGAGCAATTCGAAAGAAAAGGTTCTGGGACATTAACAATAAGTTTTAATCATATTATAGCTCTAAGATTACAAATTCATTTAATGACAATTTCGAAACCAAATTATTTATTAAAATAGATCAAAAAATGATACCTGATCACAGGTCCCGTATTCAGGGTCATTCTTCACTAATATTTTAAGGGAAAGTCTGTGATGGATGTGTGAATATCACCTAATGATGTTTAATAAAGAATTAACAACATAATCTAATTGGGTAGTAAAAATGAGTAGGGTAAGTAAGATTAAAAAAGGCACATTTATTTGGAGACAATAGAAATTAGCTATTAAAAAAAATGCCCTCAGTCCCCGAGTTTGTCAGAGTGAAGACACCACCTCTTGGTAAAAATTTATCATCGTTAAAATTGTTTAGTCAAAGTTGCAAACACTTAGAAAATTAAAAATGATTTGATATGCTATGATTAAAATTTATAGTTATATTAAATTGGAATATGAAAAAAGTCAAACAAGAATGAAATCAGGATTTTTTTTTACAAGTGCTAACCAACTTAGTTTTCTAAACATTGGTAAAATTGAAAAAAAATGCACCTATTTTTGTGACTGTGTGTTGTGGTTGTGTATTTTAAAATAATGTTTAGAACATAGAGACATGAAAAGTATAAGTTTGATTTGTATTAAATAAATTTAACCTTAAGTTAGCTACACCTGTATGTTAACTAACTTATGATGAAAATTGTAATTTAGCTCCTTGTGCTATTTCAAGAGGATGGAAAGGATTGCAGATTAAGGGCATTATTTTAGTTTTAGTTTTGAGGCCAAAAAAATTTCTTTTGGCCAAAATAAATAAAATATTGTTTCAATAGATACATTTAGTTTTATTTTCTACTAGACATGGAATGTTTGAATCCTCGGTTCCTCAAATACTCTGAATCCTAAGGTATTGAGATTCATAAGAATCTTAAAAAGTACCTCTAATACAATCATTATAAAGACTTCAACTTGATAAAACAACTTTAAGCAATTTGTGAAAGGAATTATAAAGACTTGTGCAGTTGAGAGAGTAACAGAATCATAAGAAAGAAAAGAATTATATTAATATTATTAATTTACTAAAAAAGTATTCTCATTGTTGTTTATGACTTAATAGACATTACAAACAAAATGACATTTATTCATTCATGTGTATCACAAAATGGTACATGATGGGTATCCACAGGATCAGTCCTGATAGCTGAGTCAAATTAAATTAAATGATAGCCTGGACATAAGAATCAAACCCAGAACCTTTGGGTTTGTGCGTCAATGCTCTACCAATAAGCCATTCTAGTTAGTCTCGTATCAAGGGTTATCGTGTACTAGTTGTTGGTGTATTTAGTCTATATGTGGTAGCATATAAAAGTATCAGCCACTTGAAGTTAATCACAGTCCACTGCAACTTCTGATGGTTTACTGTCATGCACTTCGTATTGTTAGTTCATGTGTATCACAAACTGAAACATGATGGCTATCCACAGGATCAGTCCTGATAACTGAATCAAGTAGCAGTACGTAATACACATTAACTAATAATATGAAGTGCATGGCAGCATACTATCAGTTACAAGTCGCAATGGACTCAGGGTAACCAGGTGCCTTAGGAGCAAAGGAGGACAAGCACTTCCAAAACAGTACTTGCACAAATTCACTTCATTTGTTTTATAGTCAGCCATATTACTAGTTTTATTATATTTTCAAGTAGAGTTTTCACAGATTAACTAATCTTTTTTAAAATGTTTTAGTGTTTTAATTTGCAAATAACACCAAAAAATTACAAAATGCATTTATTTTGTCATAAAGTAGGACATTTTGTAGTTTTTAAAATATTTGTGTAGTCCACTGAACAGAGGGTTGAAATGTAGGACACGTCTGATCACCCTGCGTGGACTGTGATTGTAGATAGCTCTTAGTGGTTGATACTTTCACCAGCTACCACATATGGATTCAAGATACCAACAACTCGTACAAGACGGCCTTGGATATGATGAACCAGGGTGACTCGGTGTTAGAGCATCGGCACACAAATCCAAAGGTCCTGGGTTTGATTACCATGTCAAGGTCATCATTTTTCACTCCAGTGAAAATATCAATCGTCAGTGGCACCAAACCTTCCTTATACAAGCTTTTTTTTTTTTAAACATTAAAATTTAAATATTTTCATTTTAACAAAAATCGGAAATATTTAAAGAATCAAGATTGGATTTGAGATTCAAACGAAAGTTTAAGATTATGATTTGACACATCTCTAGTTTTTACATAAAGTAATCTCCACAGTTTTTTAATACAGTAGCCCCATGGCTTCTTTGGTGCTGACTGACAGCTCACAGCTGACTTCTGACAGTCAACATTTGGGTATAGAACTAAATTTTGACTGTCAGATAGTGACAGCTGCTAAACACATGTTTTTGCAGATCATATGGTTCGGCGTAGGGATACAATATTTGGTCTGGTAACTTTTCAAAGCTGCCAGTCAGCACCAAAGAAGCCATAGGGCTACTGTAGCTGTCATAAGCTTTGCATAATTTGATTAAGACATTGTTTCTTTATTTAAAATGTTGCTCATGACAAATATCAAAAAACTGTTGAGATCACTACATCTAGAAAATAAATATTTAAGTTTCTACTGGAGAAATTTTTATCTATTATGTCCAAAAAAAAGTTTTGTCACTAAACTGAAATATTATTAACGTTTAATAACTTGCATTCTGGGTGTGTGTGATACTTCGAAACATATATCATCTTCGACTTACTTTAAAAAAATTCTTGCTTCAATAATTCACCAGTAAAAATATTGACAGTTAAAGTATTGTAAGAGCATAATGATTTTAAGGTTTATTCTGGCAATAGGTTAACCCACGCTTGTACATTTCCTTGGAAGTCAAGAGTGTTGGGTTGCCATCCTGCTGAGAATAGCATATATCTCATATAGATTGCATCTTGTTGGCGAGAAAGCACAGTGCGACTGATGGACCTTTCTGGCTTGTTGGACATTGAGATCAGCAAGTTTAAGTAATATAATACCTTGTTCAGTGATTGGTTGATTAAAAAGTAGGGGTGTAGCTTCACCTGAGTTGAAAAGAAACAATGCTGGTGCATGGGAGTCCCCATCTAGCAGAAACTGACTAAACCACGCAGGGAATAAAATGTTATCTTGTGGTTCACCCCCGCCGGAGGGTCAAATGCGGGTCTATAGGAAGGTTTGCGAGTTCCGCTATCGTGCATGCTCCCTCGTCATGAGAGATGTACCCGGTATGTAGTAGTTTAGTCATCTGAATCGATTAATAAATATAAATTATTAGACTAACACTCGAGTCTCACTCTCCACGAACCACCCATTCCAACCCCTACCGCTTGGGGTCCATCCCAACCATGTAAGTCCCTACAGTGCCGCGGTAGTGTTGTAGTTAGGGTTGGATACCGGGCACCTAAATAAAAGTGTTGTCAAAAGTGAGGATTGGGACTTTGCAAAGTGTGTTCAAAGTGAAGAATGAGTGATAAAGTGATGTCAAAAGAGATTAGGTGATGTGTAAGTGATAACATGTTGGGACATAAGTAAAATATTCTAAAACTGATGTCAAGGTTAGCTGATTAGAAGTTCCACTACGCGTGCTTCTAGTTTGATTATGCTAGGTGTGGAAGAAAGGCAATATGAGCTGATAAAAATTTGTATTGCATGCCACGAACGGGGTGGTAAACGCACGTGTGCATGTATAGGCTGCTATCTGGACAGAAGGAATCAGTATCGAGAAAGAAGATAAGTCGGCAATCTCAACCAGCATGAATGGACAGATGGCAGTAGTGACATTACAAACGTCATTCACGAACGTCGTCCCCCACAACAGCAACACCAAGGTAGCGAATTGTACTACTTTGATTTGGTTTAGCCTATTTTGTGTGTTCAATTATTATTTTAAGATGTATTTAAAATCCCAAAGTTCATTTTTATATTCGGACAAATAATTCCAAAATTTAAAATATGTTATTGCAAAATTGTTATAATGGCTACCCCCAGTAAGATTTAAGGCCGAGACGTCGACTTACAAACAGTCATAGATCTTTTAATGACACAAATTCGTGATTTAAAAGTATAAAGCGATACTTTAAGGCAAGATCTTATAAGCCATGCTGCTAATACGAGTCAGAGAAACGAATCAATAACAGCCACCATGTATATTAGGAATTTCTCTCTTATTCCTAGTATACCAGTATTTCAAGGCAGGGCAGAGGATAGTGTGAGCACCTTTTTCGCAAAGTTAGAGCAGTCAGCAGAATTATGTGGGTGGACTGATAGTGAAAAATTAGCAGTAGCCAAATTACAGGTTTCACGGTAAGTACAGGATTTTACCTTATCGCATAGTGAATGTAAGGAAGCTCCAACTTATGAAGCCCTGAAACAGGAGCTAGTAAAGCGCTTCAAGAGGAATAATACTACTAGGTATTACCAAGAACAGCTGATCCGTAGCAAGTTACGTTCGGATGAAGCTATAGAGCAAATCATTGATAGAATAAGAAAAATCAACATCAATATGTATGATTTAGGTGAGAGTGAGTAGGGTAATGCTGCAATAAGGCTTGAGGCAGACCAGAGAGCGCTAGATGCTTTTCTAAATGGCTTGTCTGGGAAATTAGATAGACTGACATGGCTTTCAAAACCTAAATCATTGCAAGATGAAATATAATCTGCAGTGGACATAGTAGATGTGGACCGTCGACCAGTTAAGACAGACGAACTGAAAAACGCGTTTTTACGAACTACGCTGGGGTTAATGTCACAAATGTAGGAGATACGGTCATTTATCTAAAACTTGTCCAATCAACAAGTTTGTTTTTTTCCATTGTCGGGCCAAGGGACATATATCCAAATTTTGTTGAAAAGGTTTGAAGGGAAGAAACCTCCCCCAAAAGAACAAGGGATTGGACCAAGCCTCGACCCCCAGTCCAATTAAAATTTGTCCCTGTAACTTCCGCTGACAGTGATGACTCTAGTGTAGAGGAGCTTATAGTTCTTGCAAACTATGAGGATAAACAATACAGGTTGTTAGTCGATACAGGAGCTCAAGTTCCAGTAATGTGGCAAGAAGTTGTGGGAAAAAGAAATATTTCCAAACCTAAATAAAATATTGCGGGTATAGGATGAATTTGGGAGAAAAATCTGTGATTATCAAGTTAAACCACAATATCTATGTTGTAAATGCCAGCTGTCATCGCTATGAGGGCATACTTGGATTGGATTTCTTGTTGAAAAACCAGGCGTCTATTAACGTAGAAAAATGGAAACTGAACCTTCATCATAGATCTTATGATTTAGGAACAAGAGCCGAAATAGGGCCCCAACAAACTAATGCAGTTGTAAATATGAGATTAGCTACCTCATCCTGTGCTGTGGGCTGCAGGGAAGATAATTCAAGCTGAAATTAGACTCCCCAAAGTCATTGACGGAAAGTTACTTTTAGTAGAACCAGTTATACAGAGCGATACACTGGAAGATAAACACTGTTATGTGGCTAGAAGTGTTAGTGTTGCCATAAAGGCAGGGAACAGGGTCAGTCCACCTATAAGTGTTGTCAATATGAGCCCTGTGGCTGTCCAAATGCCACGAGGGACAGTAATTGCTAGCATTTGTTATGTAAACAAAGATGATATCTGTTGTGAAAAAAACTCAGGATGATGTCATATGTTGTGAAAAAACACTGATATAAGAGTTTATATGCCACGGATCTCAGGGTAAGGGTCATAATAAAGTTGTACGAGCTTGTGAGGTTAAAGAGACTACAACCCCTATATTCAAAGCTGCACTGAATCCAAAACTAGATCATTTGTCAGAGGAAGATAAAAAAAAATTTAAGGTCTATTTTACAAGAGTTTAAGGATATCTTTAGGGAAAGAGATAATTTACCTGCTACCCAATTAGTACACCATCGAATACATACCGGAGATGTGAAGCCTATATCTCAGACACCATACAGAGTACCTTATCACCAAAGAGCCATAGTTCAAGACATGGTTGAAAACCAGTTAAATGCCGAATTTATCAAACCCAAGAAATACATGATCCACCATGGAGCTCTCCTATGGTTATTTTAAAAAAGAAGTCTACAACAGGACAGCCAGAATTACGATTTTGTGTTAACTATAGACATTTAAATACAGTAACTACCCCAGACCTTCATCCCCTACCTAATTTAGTGGAAACAATTGAAAACATGTCTAAATGTAAAGTTTTTCTGTACCTGGACATGACTATCGGCTACACACAACTATGTGTTCATCCCGACGACCAAGCAAAAAAAGATTTTATAACTACAACAGGGGTGTACAAATGTGTCTCAGAATTGCTCCGGCTACATTCCAAAGACTGATGGATAGTATATTGTATGGGTTAAAACCTACTCAAACCTTGGTTGACCTGTATGACATAATAATATTTAGCAAGAACATGGAAGAACATGCTGAAAGACTGCGGGCAGTTTTGAATCGGTTGCACCAGGCCAATTTATCCTTAAATATTGATAAATGCCACTTTGCGGCCTCTCAGGTACATTACCTAGGTCATTATATAAGTCATGAACGACTAGAATGTGATCCTCAGTTAGTCGAAGCCGTCCGAAACTACCCCATTCTGAAAAAGTCAAAGAACTTCAATCATTTTTAGGGTTGTCAAACTTTTATCGTAGGCTCATTGAAAACTATGCCAGGAAAGCGCAGCCCCTAACTAGACTACTAAGAAAGGGAGCAAAGTTCGAGTGGACCCCAGACTGCAGTGATGCTATGAAAGCTTTAAAAAAACCGCATTGACTTGTCTACAGATGCTAGCAACTATGCACTTAGTTCTATGTTTTCTAAGGAGGTTGAGGGTAAAGAACATCCTGTTGCTTTCGCATCCCGCTAACTGAACCAAGCAGAAATTAATTATAGCATCATGGAAAAAGAACTTCTAGAAGTCCTGTGGCATGTCAATAAATTCCGTTGCTACTTACTAGGCAAAGCATTCACAGTAATTACGGACCATGCCGCTCTTAAGGGGTTGTTAGGTCTAAAAGACCCTAGCGGTCATTTAATGAGATGGAGTTTACTTATTAGTGGGTATGTATACATGGTGTGTCATCGACCAGGAAAGTTTCACGGAAATGCTGACGGACTAAGTAGAAAAATAAGAACCATCAAACTCAATACCCAAGAGGACCTAATAGAGCAGCAATCTCAAGATGCCGATTGTCAAATTTGGAGAAACAACCCAAGTTTCCAAGAGGTTAATGGCTTACTTTTTTGAGAAACAGTATAGAAAGCGCATTATGATACCCGAGTCTAAACGTGATGTGTTAAAAGAATGTCACGGCTCAGTTTTAGCCAATCACAGTGGTAAGAGAACTACAAACTACTGGCTGGCATGAAAGTACTGGTGATCGGATCAACGTCACGATGTAGATAACTACGTCCAACGATGCGATGCGTCTCATGCAATCAGAGAAATAAATATGGAAAAACAAAAGCACCACTACAAGAACTACCTGAAACAAACACTCCGTTTGAACGGATGGGTTTAGATATAGTCGGTCGCTTATTAAAAACTAGAGATAATAATAAGTATATTTTAATGATGATTGACCATTTTTCTAGGTATTTGTTGATGATACTTATACTTGATCAGAGTGCAGAGATCATAGCGAGGGTGTTTATTTTCCAGTGGGTGTTGAAGTTCGGGACACCCTTATTTCTTATTAGTGAGCAGGGTTCGAACTTTATGTCAGAACTATTGGTGCAAGTTGGCAAATTACTCATCACTAAACTTCACATCCGGAGGGAAATATTTTTGCCTTATGTCGTTGCAGCCTATAACACCTAGCTACATTCTGGTACAAAAATGACTCCGTATGAAATTGTTTATGGGCGACCAATGATGACTCTGTTTGATTCCGTGACACGCTGAAATCCAACGAACACGTGAGCAACCTTGCTGAAAAACTGCAAAGTGAGTGAAAAATTGTCAAGAAAAGAAATCATCTGGCATCCCAACAACAGGCAGCTCAGTATAATTAGAAGAGTGTAGTGTCCAAATACAGAGTTGGGAGCTAATCCAGTTCTAAAATGTGGTCAAATAAAAAAATCAAGCTCCAGTATAAAGTACCATAATTAGTGTTAGAAGTGTTGTCACCGGTAACCATTAAGGTGCAGCTCCCCTTTTGCACTATTGTTGTTCATACAGATATGGTTAAGCTATATTTGGGTAAGTTATTCCCTGTACCTTGTGACAGCGACACTGAGGTGCGGCCAAGAGGTTGTCCGAGAAAGACGCCACTGGTTCCCGAGGATGCCAGTAGGTCACGTGGTGGCCCTAGCAGCAATTTGAGGTTCGATGCCAGCCGATCACGTCCAGTCACGCTGGAGAGCCAGCCTGCCAGGAGGAAGAAGGACACTAACCCCCCAACGTCATCAAAGCACCCCTCCCATTTTTATAACCTCAGAAGGAGCAAGTAAAATGTTCACTTTAGTGTTTCATTTTTTTTTTGTATTTTCCAATACTATGAGTGAAGCAACGAAAATTAGTGAATTACCTAATGGAGTCACTGTATGAAAAGAAAGGAAACATAGTTTTATCTGATAACAGTTTTAAAGTAGTAGTAAATTTTGACTTGATGGAATTAAATGTAGAAAACAATAAACTGTTCAACTTGGTCATTTCTATAATTAACGTTGAATTGCCGGATGAGTTGATAGAACATAATTCTTCGTGGTATCAAAATTGGAAAACTGCCACTGAGCAAGCAACTGAAACGTATAACAGTTTTACAGACCTGTTACTTAATAAACCGAAAAGGCATAAAAAGAGCTTGGATTGATTTTGGAGATAAAATTCTCAAAACTCTTTTTGGCATTCTATATTCTGATGATTTGTATAAAATTAATCAAAAACTTGAATGTTCGGACCATGATGTTAATGATGATGTTTCTAATATGAATAGGCATATTTTAGTATTGATAAATTTAGAATATAGAGTTACAAACAATTCAAAATTCATCAAACAGCTTACTAAGGAATATCTCTCTCACTTCACTGTTATTTATAGTGAGCTCAGCAGGAGTTTAGATGGAATACTAAGGTATACACACTTAATTAATTCTCACATTTATATAAACAATTTATTGCTTAGGGTAAGTGAATGTATGTCAAATGCTAGATTAGATCTTATTAAGCCAAGAAAATACATAGAAATAAGTTCTAACAAGTTAAGTAGTGGACTTATAGCTCCGAGTGTTTATTTTAATATTTTACATTCAATAGAAATAGATATTAAATTACCTTTGACCATGATTGTACCAGTGAAATCAAAGTATATACATGTTTTTTATGGACTGGCCACTGTACAATCCATTATAAGTGATAATATTTTACAAATAATAATTGGTGTGCCTCTAGCAAATAAAGATAGTCACTTGGAGTCATACCAGATTTATACTCTCCCTATGTTTTGGAAGAATATTAATAAGTATGTTCAGTATAAGTTACAGGATTATATGCTTATCAGTCAAGATAGATGATACTTTAATAACGTGAACACTAAAGATCTAACAAAGTGTAAAAAGAATGTCATCACAATTTGTCCTGTATGACACGACTGTCAATAGTTGTGAACTTGATCTATTTTTGAAAAGAAGTTCCAGTTTAAACTGTCCACGAACAGTTCAAGACTTGATAAATCTTTTTTTATGTCGTACAAGTAAAAACGATTGGACTTTTTCAGTAAATAAGCCCCTTGAGGTGACATTTGTATTTCAACAGTATACCTCCATATTTTTTGAAACTTGAGAATAGTGGTGTCATATTAAATGCTAGTAACTGTGACATGAGTCAAGGTATTAGCTTCAGTTCACGGTATATTGTTTTTTCAAAATAAACTACCCCTAATATATATTCCAAATTTAGGAAACTTAAGTTTTGAATCAAATTTAAATATTTATAAAAAAGTTAATTTTTCCAGAGAACTAGTTAACGAGATTGCCTTTGTTAAGCAATCGATTAATCCAGTTGACTTTAATCAAATGGATGAGAAAATTAGGGCCCATAGCTTAAAGGAACACCCTAAGACCTTGTCTATAGTTTTAGGCTCAACTATCATCCCTTTGGTATTGTTTATTATTGTAGCTGTAGTAATATTTGGTTTTAAAGGCTCAGTAATTAAGTGTTTTAGTAGACCTGCCCTTAACATTGTAGCACAATACTTACACAGGCGTAATCTATTGTTGTTACCTTGCCAAACTTATCTAGTAACTGGCGTTAAGGGCAGTAACCACCTAAGTCAAATAAGTGTATAATAAATGTTTCACTTATTTTTCAGAGGAGGGTGTATTGTAAGAGTATAACTATTTTAAGGTTTATTCTGGCATGAGGTTAACCCACGCTTGTACATTTCCTTGGAACTCAAGAGTATTGGGTTACTATCCTGCTGAGAATAGCATATATCTCATATCGATGGCATCTTGTTGGCGAGAAAGCACAGTGCGACAGAGCTTCCTGGCTTGTTGTACATTGAGATCAGCAAGTTTAAGTAATATAGTAACAACTTGTTTAGTGATAGGTTGATTAAATAGTTGAGATGAAGAGAAATCATGCTGGTGCATGGGAGTCCGCATCTAGCAGCGACTGACTATACCACGCAGGGAATAAAAGTTTATCTGGTGGTTCACCTCCACCAGAGGATCGAATGCGGGTCTATAGGAAGGCTTGCGAGTTCCGCTATCGTGCATGCTCCCTCGTCATGAGAGATGTACCCGGTATGTAGTAGTTTAGTCATCTGAATCGATTAATAAATATAAATTATTAGACTAACACTCGAGTCTCACTCTCCACGAACCACCCATTCCAACCCCTACCGCTTGGGGTCCATCCCAACCATGTAAGTCCCTACAGTGCCGCGGTAGTGTTGTAGTTAGGATTGGATACCGGGCACCTAAATAAAAGTGAGGACGTTATAGTACTCTATTTATGGTCAATTATTACTTTTATAAGCTGTTATATACATTACAAATAAACATTCCCATAAAAAATATATTAAATTAATTGTAAGTTGTGATAGTAACTTGATCTATCAAAATAAAACAAAATATTACAAGTATTTGTGCAGTAAAATATTTTACAAATAATTTTAGTGGATGAAGTTATATAATGAACCAAAGTATATTTTTTCAAGCATAAAACAACTTCCAAAAAATATTCGGCTTTGAAAATATTTCATATATTCTATTTGAGTTTGCTTTGAATTGAAAAAAGTGAACTTTGCACACCCCTATTGCATTCCTTTCCATTTAACCTTAACGATGTCTTCATATTACATTTTTGGAGGATTTTGAAGGTAAGGGAAGGTTTACAGTAACAAAATAAAAATTAGTAAAATAAACACATCAAAGTTTACTTAAGGTTTGCCTGTTCAGACATACAGAAACAATCACAGAAAACAGGATAACAATAACAATATTATATTTAATACAAGTTTTGATAAAAACCAATATCTGTTTTACAATTTTATCATAAAGAAAATTATACCTAAGACATTTATAAATAAAATATATAAAAAAAAATAAAAAATCAAATAAAGTTTGTATTTAACAAAAATATGATTTAAATTAGGTCATGGAGGAGGGAAAGAGAAGAAAGGTATCGTGGCAAATGAAAAACAAAATAAAAAGTCTAATTGCCAATGTTATAATAATAAGTTATTAACAATAATTTACTTTAAGAGGATATGTGGTAGGTTAAGTTAGAGGATGTGTTCAAGCATTTGTCTTATTACAGGATGAAAATCCAATTAATGGAGGAAGTCCCCTCTGCTCACTGCTGACATCAAACAACAACTTGTTTTGCTATAGTCAAGCGCAATAGGGATGGGCCCTAAAATATTCAAACCCCTCAAATCCTTAAGGATATTCGAGATTTGAGGAAAATTTCCAATTCAAAACTCAAATCCTTAAAATAATATTATTTTCAATTTTTCAAGAGTAATATGTTTTAGAGCTCCAATACTGCTTAAAAAAAACTACTATTGCCAATATTTTGGCGCTATGTTTAAATATTTAAAATATGGGTTTAAACTAATATATATAAAAAAATCCAGATGGGTCAAATCCAAACATTAATTTATCTTTTGAATCTAAAATCCAAGTTCGAATCCTGAATCTTAAAAATGTACAATTTTAGTTAAAGTGAAAATTTCAAATTTAATCAAGAAAATAAGTTGTTTATGTTTTGGCACCAGTGACGCTTTTAGTTTGTCATGTCTATTACGTTATAAACGACAAAGAAAACACTTTATTGAGTAATTATATTAATACAATTATTTTATCTTTATTTGTAATTTTTATATCCTCACAATTACACAAGTTTATATTTAATTCCTTTTACCAGTTGCTTTAGTAACATAATTATTGAATAATGATTTAACAAAATGTAAAAGCGGTTATATATTTGAACTTTTTTTCCCCAGAAAAATATGGGAAACTTGACAGTTATATCATTTATCAGTGATCTGATATCAATTATGTGGCTTGATCCAAGCAAGAAACAAAAGCTGGAAAATTAAGGTAAGGTAGAGAGAGAGGGATAAATTCACACTTAAAATAGCTTATTATTTTGCATGGTTTAATGAGTCCCCCGTCATATAATTAGGAATGAGAGGATGACTAGGAAGTAGCAGAGTGATGTTTGACATTCAAATGGTATTGCGAGATTTTACAGTGATTTATAAAAGTCAAGCTCATTTTTTAACTACTTATGCTTTCCACAAATACAATTTAAACCATGTGAAAATCCTGCAAATTTAATAGTTTTTTAAAACAAATTTGCTTATAATACTATTTCATCTAATCTTTTGTTTAATTCAATGATGGATTTTAAAAAGTAATTATTTAGTTGATTCCTCATAAATACAAATTCAAAAACTATCAATAGATACAAAAAAGAATTATTAATAGAATTGATAGCAAAATAAAGAAAAATTGCCATTACCTATATCATATTTTGCTTTTAATGTGCGATTAATTTTTTTTTCGCATAATGGTCTTAGTTATCCAAACTATTTTGTATTATAATAGTTTTTTATCTAAGTAAACTAAATTGTTAGGTCATGTTAGTTTTTTTACTACCTATTCGGGTTATAAATATATGTAATGATTATGCTAATGAGTTAGAGATGAGGAAGGTTGAATTCAGAAGAAGTATACCTGAATTTGTGTGGAGGGGAGTGTAAAACTATTTTGGAAAAACCACCTTCAGTACACTCAACCTGGATTCGAACTTCAATCTTCCTGTCATCTGCAGTCTAGTCTTAACACAAGCGTGACACCTTAGACCATGCAACCATCACTGCCAGTTTTCTAGGTCTCATACCCGCTTGATACCAACTATTAAGTGTGTGGAATTAAGGGATTTTTTGTAACCTTTTTATGAGAAAGAGAAAACAATACCAATTTATCATTTGTTTGTATTGCTTGTTATTTTTTTAGTGGAGGAGTTAGTTTATTTACTCAGTTCGTTTCTGCATAATGGATATACGAGTAGGCATTTTCACTTAAAGTTGAGTTTAAAGTGAGTTTTATTTGAGTTCGAGTAATATTAATATAGAGAAATATTTGTGTTTGAAATATTTAGAGTTAAGACTTTAAAATAGATGCATGCATAAACTGTATGATTACAAAAACTTTAAATTTTTGAGATACAATTGAAAATTTCATGTACTCAAAATTTTTGAGTTTTCTATAAATCGTTGATTCGAGTTTGAGCAACTACTAAAATTTGACTAAAACTCGAGTTTTTGAGTACTCGCACACACATATTTCTGCATAAACACAGATCAATAGTATGTAATAATATGTGTACTTGGAAACTAC
Organism: Timema shepardi; assembly: GCA_902151425.1. Taxonomy (NCBI): domain Eukaryota; kingdom Metazoa; phylum Arthropoda; class Insecta; order Phasmatodea; family Timematidae; genus Timema; species Timema shepardi. The sequence continues at coordinate 35,970 of CABFVX010002618.1, read as the reverse complement.
TATCAGAATGACATGTTGATAATATATTGAAAAATAAACACATTTTCATTAAAACAATTTGAATTTTCTTTGTCTTTCTTCAGTGAGAGAGCCCCAGGGAGAGGGTAGTTGTTGGCCAGGCCAACAAGCAGCTACTGGACTTGGCGAAAAGTACTAAATCAATGACTTTGTGCATTTCTGTACAGTTTGTACACATCTCAATCACCATTATTACCACAAAGGATAGTGCAACTTGTTTCTTTTCATTACCGATAAATTCAGCATTACCAAAAACATGGGTTGGCATGAGAGAAGAAAAAAAAGACAAGACCCTCAAATCCTTGAGGAGATTCAAGGATTTGAGAAATTCAAGCATCAACTCCATATTTTTATTTTTTAAGTTTTTCAAATTGGTTTTGGAGTTCTAATATCGCTTTTTGTTAGTTCAGAACCTATTATAATTAGAGAGTAAGCTTAACAACCAGGCCTAAGACCAGTAATTTAACACTAAACTAAATGTATGAATGTTAACATTTAATTACTATTTGTATTTTTTTAGTTTCTATTATTTTACTACACAGTAAAATCCCAATTACCTGAGGGTGGATTATACATTTTGCGGCTTAACCGCGTCATTGCCAAAAACAGGGCATAATTTATTGAACAATTCCACGTTGATGGATAATCCAGCAATACCAATTGTTGTAATCAGTAAATCCCTAGGGAATAAATAATGGCGCAAAGAGTGAGACGCTAATCGATGGGAAAGGCACAGAGTCATAGGAGACAGGACTGTGAGGAGGGGGAGGCATGATGATATGCAAGGTGTAAAAGGCACAGCACAAGAGGGAGGGGGGAGGTACGGGGCACCTGGGCTTGAAAGGGTGGGCGGCATAAGAGAGTTGGAGTAGGAAAACCACTGATGTGATATGACATAAATAGTCACTAGCCACCCTACACACACCATTCCTGAGTGTCAATTTTGTCCATGCATGAGAAATGAAAATATCTGGTTTTAACATTAAAAAGAAATTAGAATTTAAGACTTAAGATATATTGCTCAAAAATATATAGAAAGAATTGGTTAATAAATGGTTAAGTTAATTGATGTAATGGGACAAGAAAAACAGATAAGATTTAGAATATTACAAAATCCTCTACTTCATTTAAATCCATCTCAAATTTGTTAAACTATTAATTATATATTACATATCTTAAAGTCATTGTATATCAACACTCAATCATTTCATTATAACCTATTAGCAGATGTTAACCTTTTAACCCAAATTTTATTATTTGAATTCTTAACTTTCAACTTGAACATTGTTTTGTCAAACCTTTTGCTATCTGTAAGTTTTACAACACTTTTGTAAAGTGTTTTCATGTATTTTAGACTTATCATCACCTTGTATATTGCTAAATTGATGATGAATTAATTGATTATATGTGTAATGTTCATAATTTGACAATATGTCATATATTCAAATCCACTCCTTACTTTCAACTTGTTTGGAAGGTTTTCTAAAAAGAAAGATAAAAATAATAAATAAACTGGAAATAGGAAGTTCTATATAACAATTTTCGTTTAATAAGAGAGCGGGAGAAACTACCATCAGCGACATACAAAACAATAAAATCAAACTAATAAACTATGCAAGCAGTGCAGATTCGACAAGTGAATTGTCCAAAAGAAAACAAGAAAAATAATGAGACCATTATTATATGAGAACCAGACTATGTTGAATTGGTTTAGCCAGAAACATATCATGGAAACACAAATGTCGGACATAGTGTGTGCCAAACAAGCTCAACCTTTTTTGAAGCACTGGGAATGGAAGGCAGATTCAATGTATCGTCAGGCTGGATAGCTCAGTTCAAACGCCACATTCTTTCAAAAAACCTGATAAATCAAACTTGCCAGCGAATTACTTCAACCAGAAAGGAGCATTGATGGACGGGACCATTTTTAAAACCGGGTTCAACCATCACTTTGAGCCAAATGTGCAGGAGCACACAAAGTCTAAAGGTTTGCCTGAGAAGGTTCTATTCCTAAATAATTCACCCTCCCACCCAGTTGCTGCTATCCTCAAGTCCAACAATAGTCAAATAATCGTGAAAAATTTGTCACCTAATGTGACAGCCTTAATACAGCCCATGGACCAAGGCGTCATTGCAACAATGAAACGGTTGTAGAGAAGCACAATGATGAAGGTACTGACAAAAATTAACTGTGTTGGACGCTATTTACAAAGGATTGGCACATGATCAAACCAACGACCCTCAGCAAATTCTGGAAAAAAATATTTCCCGAAATTGAGGTTGAGGACTGTCTTGGTTTAGAAGATGACAAATTTTCAGCAGTTAATTTATCTGATGTTCCGCAAGTTATGGCAGGCTGCAAAAATTTTGACAGCAATGCCATCACAAAATGGTTTGAAGTTGACCTAACAGAACTGAGCTATGAATTGTTGAGTGATTGTGAAATTGAGGAGAAACCGATGACAGTGACAAAGATGGAGATAATGCTCTTATTCCAGAAAAGCACATTACTCACGCTTCTTCACTGGAAAGGACTTCTGTACTTTGATTCAAAGTGCTTTTTTACTATCTTAGTGCATGAAATATGATGTGTTAATAAACACAATCCTGATAGGTGAATTCAAGTTTGAATTGAATGTGTTACAATATCTTGTGTTACTAAATATGTGGATCATTCGCAGTTTTGGGTTAGCCGTGGCATTCATCCCCTTCATTACAGTAGATCAGCTGGAGCTAACTGTATTTATATTTCCTCTTATGTCCATAACTTTTCCAAAGTTCGAATTTGGATTTGAGATTCAAAAGTGAATTGAAGTTTTGGATTTGTAAAATAGTGTATTTTACTCAACTCTAAACAAATTTCACTTGGATTTAAAAAAATAATATTGTGACTTCTAAATTGGAAATTTTCTTGAATTCTTGGATTACAAATATCATTAAGGATTCAAGGGGTTCGATGGTTAAAGGATCCTATCGGTAGAGTAAAAATTAGAAGCAAATGAATGATAAATAAAAGACAGTTCAAAATTACTCATTTAAAAATACACACACATTTATATTTTTAATGAACTATTTTAAACTGTATTTTATTTATCATTCTTTATATAAGAGAGTACTAAAATTGTGCTTTGTGGGAGTACTTATTTTTTCCTTCACAGCATCATATTATATGTGCTCCATTTGATTTAGGTCTGGAGATTGGGCTGCCCAGTCTAGAGGTGATACTTTGTTGCAACTAAGAATTAGTTTACTAATTTTGACATGTGTTTGGGATCATTAATGAGCTATAATATCCAGATGCAAAGCATTTAATTATTGGCATAGAGCAGCATGTTCTCTGCTAAAATATCTATGTATATGAAATGATCCTTAGTATTATTAATCTCCACCAATGGAGAAACTCCTTGGGCATAAAAATCTTACTAAACCATAAAACCTCCCCCGCCATGTTTCACAGTCAGATTATGATGTCAAGAATTGTATCTTGCACCCAATGAACATTGGAAATAGTGCTTACTATGCCTTTCAGCCCGTTTGAACTTTTGACTCATCAGATAAAAAGTACAGATACTTTACACCATTCTTTCATAATCCAATTTTTGTATTTTTCAGCAAATTGCAATTTGACCTTCTGGATATTTTTACTGAGCCAAGGTTTTTTTTAACATCCTTAGGTCCAATAAAAGTCCCAATCCATTCAGATGTTAAGATTCAATGCTGCGACTTACATTAGTGAGGTTTTCATCTCATAATTATTTCACAATCTCCATTGCACTCTTTTTAACAGATATCATAGATTTTCTTTTGATTATTTTATCAATACACTTTATTTGTGTTATGGTCAGCCACTTTGTTGTAGGTCTGCTACATCTATTATGTTACTAACATTAGTTTTAATAAGACAGATTAGTTTTAAAACGATAATAAATTGACAATTTCAAGAGATGTCTTTCTTAATTGGAAAGGTTTTTTTTAAGGTTTCACATGGCTGAAGTGCTGTGAGCTGTGATATTTTATCACTGAATGGCTGAATGTGGTTCAAACATTATTATAGCTAGGAATTCAAAGAATAATATGAAGCTTTTAAATTCTTGATACTTATAATATACAGTAAGAAGAGTTGGGTCGAATACATTATTTTATAAAGCCAAATTTCCAATTTAGTTTCAAATCTTGAATCTCAAATCCAAATCCAAATCTTGGGAAAAATTATAAACTTAAGAGGAATTGTAAATATAATAGAATAATACAAATAGTAACTAAATGTTGGGAACATTCTTTCTTAGAGTCCATTCATTAAAACATTCAAAGTCAATTAAGTGGTAAATTACTGGTCTGGGACCTGGTTGTTGAGTTCATCCTATAATTATAATGGGTTTTGAACCACCAATATGCAGTATTAGAGCTATAAAAGAAAATTCACTTGAAATCTTGATTTTTTTTAAGGATGAGTCTCAAATATGAAATTTTCTTAAATCCTTGAATCTCAAAAAACTTTAAGGATTTGAGGACTCAAGGACCCATCCCTAAATAGGTTTAAACTTTTTGTTAAAAATTGGTAAATTATATTCTTTTATTAGAATACAATATGTTTATTTTTTTTATGGTCAGCAAGTGTTTTATACAACCATTCATTTCAAAAATTATACAAAAAAATGTTATGGCCTGATTTTTTCATGTCACTGTAGTAATAATCTGATAAGAAAAAAGAACTTTCAAATGGAATTGCCTACCAAAATTCACTATAGTAATGGAATGTATTTGTAATTTTACATTAAAAAATTACATTTAGAAGTAGTCAATTATCTTGCAATTATTATTACAAAAATATAAAACAAAACCATGCTACAAGTTTAATCACGCAACTACCACTAAATGATTTACTTAACATAACAATATAATTTCTCTCTAATATACTTTGTTTGTTATTTGTTTGAAATCGGCTATTATAAAGTTCTCCCTGAATAAACAAATAAAAATCTAACCAACATATACTAATTTTGACAATTTAATGATATCAGCCGAATAATTATCAATTCAAGGTTGTTTATTGTCACAACAGAACTTCTAAGCAAAGTTGTTAGCATCTGGGATTGCAACAATATAAATCTTTTAATAATGAATTAACTTAAGCAGGGTGTATAATATATTTTAGGAGGAGTGTGTAGTAATGGGTGTTCTGCCTAAAGTTGGGTATGCCATCATTTAACATATTATTTTCAAATTTGATTTAGCTAGCAAGAGTCTTGGGAATCAGTTCAGTATCGGTACTTTCAACAGCCTGTCTTTTCTAAAATACTGAAGAAACAACCTGCAGTATGTGAAAGCTACTTTTTGAATGTGTATGTGCTCGTTAGTGTTATATCTCAACAATTTATACTCGAGCATTACTCAGATATTCACCCAATAACACCAATTAAAAACTTTTTTGTGACCACGCATATAATAAAAATCAATAAATATAAATTAATTATTCAAGACAGGATTAAAGAACAAGAGTACTAAGGCCACAAGAAAATAATCAGTAGATTATATTCAATACTGAAATTGTGTGAGCTTATGATGAGAATTAATTAGTGTACATCCCTAGAAAGCTATACAACAGAAGAGTTTAAAGAAGATAGAAACAGAGGTACAGATAAATACATATGATGAGGCAAACTATAGTATATATTACAAAACAAGGACATTACAACTAAAATAACGAAGAAAGGAAGTAGGAAGGGTTTTAATAGAGGCTTTCTGTCTATCCAGCTTGTTGGAAGAGACTTAATAAATCAGAAAGATAAAATACACCTATGAGTTTAGTTAATTTATAAGGGTGTGCGAAGTACAATTTTTTAATTTGAAAATGAACCCAAATAGAATATTTGAAATATTTTCAAGAGTAGAATTAAGTTCAAATATTTTTTGTGAGTTGTTTTATGGTTGAAAACATAAAATTATTCTTATTTGTAGAATACAATTTTTGGCCATAAAATACTTTGAAAATGTATAATTGCTTAAATGTTTGTGATATTTAATTTTAATCTGAGTAAACAAATTATCACAACATGCAATTCAATTACTTAGGGTCTTTAATTTGAATATTAATTTGTAATATACACAATAGCTTAGAATGGCAATGAATGTAAATTGAGTATTTTAGCTGTCAATATTTGATTGGCGAAGCTTTGTATTGATCTTATAATTAAGAAAGATTTAAATTTTGAATTGATCAATTTATTATATAATTAAACCTTTCTCAGCTTTAAATTTATATTTACTCCTTACTAAATTATGAACATAACAAAAAATTTGTAGTAATTGCCAAAGCCTGAATTTTATTTTATGTGAGTCATAGCTGATTTTTTTATGCCTAGCTGGAAGTTTCAAAGCTTCGCACACCCCTATTATTTTAGACAAGATGCACTAAATACATTTAATTAAAATATATTTGATTTTATTAAAAATAAGAAATTTTAGTTTAGAATAAATTTTTGAATAAATGCTGCAAAACAATCCATCAACATCACTAAATAAAAATTAAATTTCAAAAATATGGCATAGGTAAATGATTACTTTTTTTTAGCTTAGGTGCTTTTAAACCAAATAAAATTATTTACATGCCAATGTTATATACAGACCAGGTGTGGTTTTTACAACACTATAATTGAATGGCTTGCCCTTTTTTATATTTCAAAATAAGCAAGATGTAATCAACAACAGTGGTTAGAAGTAACCAGTTTTTATCGAATGTTTTTTCTTGGACTTTGATCCATTTTTAGTAGCTAGCCTGAAATGTATTAATAAAAGAAAGTATGAACAAATGTGTGTGTCATGAACAAATATTTATTATTTATCAAATAAAACATAAAGAGAAGGATAGAAGGGCAAGGCAACACACAAGAAAAATGTATACCTAAACGTTCACAATGAAAACATAACAAAATACATAATTTTGAAATTTCGGGGTACATCAGTTCCTACTGAAGAATCGGACTGATGTACCCTGAAAATTTAATTTAAAAAATTTGTTGTGTGTTTTAACTGTGAACGATGAGGCCTACAATTTTTGGTAAGTGTGTAGGCTTTGCCATTCTATCCTCCTCTCTATGTTTTATTTGATAAAGCCGTTTGGCACCATTTTCCCTTTATTTATTGTAATTTTAAAGTTCCATTCATCTGACATGTATGCATGCCAAAGATTAAATTAGTAAATAAGTAATAATAATATTTAGCACCGTGTCTTACTACCCGTTCGGGTTATACGCTTTAAGTACTAATTACTTTAATGGATTAGGAATTGGGAAGGTTTAATTAGAGGAAGTGAACCTGCATTTGTGTGGAGGGAGAGTGGAAAACCATTTAGGAAAAACCACCCCCAGTTCACCCGACCAAGAGTCGAACCTCGATATCCCCGTCCTCAGCAGTCTAGCTCAACACGACAAGCGCGTTAGCCAACTACACCACCAAGGCGGGTTAGTAAATAAGGAAGTACCATTTGAACCAAGGTGTGAAAGTAATTTTTAAGACAATCCTTGATGGGTTATCTCAATATTTATGATTTATTTAAGACTTGTTGCAAAGGTTTTATGCAAGGAGAGAATAAAGGGAACTTAAAAAGAGACATAAAGCTAAATTATAGTCTACTTTTAACAAACTTGCTTTAGACGAAGTTTTGATTTTAAAAAGCAAGATTTGAATGAAACTACACTACTCTCAATGTTTGAAAATTCACACTTTATGTTAATTGTTTTTTAGAATGACCATTCCATTTTATGATATTTTAAGTTTTAAAAGTCCACACATATTTTAGTTAAAACTCATGAGTGATTTAAATGAAAGAATTACACAACCTATTTTTTAATCTTCTATGCTGTCTGATATTTCAATTTCAACTAATTGATAAAAAAAATTATCTTATAATTTTTAAACTTTTGCTCAATTGTAAAAATAAAGTAAAAATGAAAACATGTTCGTTTTAGGACTGGGCAGATGTTGATTACTGATCCAATCATCCAGCCGATAATGGCACAATAGGTAAGCAGATGATCGATGATCAGCATTTGGTTCACTGATTCTTAAACTGAATGTTTGTTAACAGCTGGCAGACAAACTTGTACTTCCCCTTTATTCTGTTAGAAGGGGGTTCAAGAGTGGCTACTAGTTATTCTAAATAAACAGTTACTTCTTTCATCAATAACAAGGGGATGTGGGAAAGGGTAGAAGGGAGGAGGGTAAAAACAGTAATAGAAAATTCAGTGAGTGAGAGAGCTGTATTTTAGGTCGAGTTGGGAGGTATTATATTTTCAAGGTCATCCACAAGGTCAACTAAGACACAAGCCTGAACCAAGAAAGGAGAATTCAAGGGAAGTTAAAACTAGAGAAATATTGGCAGTTTTATAACTTCAATATGGATCAGTTGATATTTGTAAAATTATTTTAAAATTAATCATGTTTTGTTTATTTAAATAATGGCAAATTTATTGAACAAAATATAAGTTTCTGTTTTTATTATAGAATTAATATATTTTCCATGCTAGATTATGCACAAATTTCCAAACAAAATTCCTATATAAAACTATCACAAATTTAACAATGAAAAATGTGGAGTCAATTTATCTGAAACTATCTATGAAATATGGTAGGACCAATAATAAAGTGAACTATATTTAAATTAACTCCAAGATTTGGATTTAAACTTGTGTAAGAATTTTTTTTTTTTCTTCTTTAGCACTGTGCCTTACTACCCGTTTGGGTTATACGCTCTTACTATACTGAACAAAATAAAAATGACCCTTTCTTTTAGTATTAATACTACATTTTGCTATATCTGAAAGAACGTTTAGTAGAGGTAGATAGAAACATATACAATGGAACAAAAAAATATGGTTTTTACAGTGAAAAGAAGAACACAGTTCACACTTTACATTGCTGCCACTTGATAAAGAGGTAAAGTGTGAAATGTAAGTTTTATTAACCCTGGAACGGTCGCATGGGGTCATCGTGACCCAAAGTGATTTGTTTTCCATTCTACCTCCCCCACCAAACATATATTGAGGCCCTACCTTCGAGAAGCTTCCTTTCCACCAACTAAAGGTGTGGTCACCGCTCAGTTACCTCTTAGAGATGGTTGAGAACACAACCTATTGGGTCACCTTGAACCTGCGTGACCGTTTGTGCTAGTGTAAAATTCAAAGCTTACTAGAAAGCTGATATTGTGGAAATTTTGGTACAAGAACACCACCCACACCTCCCAAAAGTAACAACTGCTGCATAAATTTCAAGAAAACGCAAACGTTGTGAAAAATGTCCATCAAATTCAGCAAACAAAACTTACGCCTGCCCGTTGTGCCTTAAGTACATTTGTGGGAATTATGGGAAGCTCACATGTGAAGAGTGTCTTAAAATGTTTGAAGCTGCTGACCTAATAAGAAAAGGTGACAAATGACTAAAAAATATATATATATTTTTTTACATTTTGAAAAAAAAAACTGTGAAGGGTTAAAAAGTTTAAAATAATATATTTTCATCTCAAACAAATGTTTTAGAATAACAGTGAAAAAAATAAACAAACAATATCATGAGTTGAAATAAAATAACTAAAGAAGACCATTTTGGATAGGTTTTTTTGTTGTTTTTTTCAAAATTAGACTTAGCTATTTTGTAATGTGTATTTGTTTAAAAAAATTAATTGTTAGATGTTATAATTGGATAAAATATTGTTTTCTAAATAAAAAATTTGAGAAAAACCCACAAAAAAGGGGTTAAAATATATTACAGAAGTAAGGGTCATGGTGAACCCATGCGACAGCATTAGGTTGCCACATAGACTGCGACCGCTCCAGGGTTAAACAAGATTAAATGAAAACTTTGGTGTTAGATTAAATAAAAATCACTTTATGATTGGTCTTACTACATTTTAAAGATAGTTACAATCTAATTGACATTTTCCACTTTACATTACCTCTTTTTCAGTGGCAGCAGTGTAAAATGTGAACTGTGTTCTTCTTTCATTGTAAAAGCCATTTTGTGTTTGCTCCCGTTAATATATTTATATCAGGGGTGTGTGAAGCTTCAAAACTTAGTCTTGGCTTCAAAACGAATATCAGCTTCAATCATACTTCGAAAAAATTCTGGCTTCAATAATTATGAACCTTGGCAAATAATGGTCAAATATTTCTATTGTGAACTGTTATGTACAGTACAAAACAATATTAATGGAAGATATCTGAAGTAATTAAATTGTAGCTTGATGTATCAGAATAAAACTAAATATTACAAACAAATGTGCAATAAAATATTCTCCAAGCAATTTTAATGCAAAAAGTTATATACATAATCAAACTATAATATTTTTTCAATCAACTAACAAAAAATATTCAAACTTTGATTCGGTTTTGATAATATTTTATACATTCAAATAGTTTGGTTCTAAATGAAAAAGTGGTCTTCACACACCCCTTGTATGTTGTATTTATCGTGGTGTTCTAGGTTAAGCTAGCTTGAAATTTGTGTGTCGATACCACCTTATGATAAAAAAGATGTATGTTTAATCAGTTAGTAATCTAGGACTATAGTAATATAAAATATTGAAATACCAATAAGACACACCACTAGAGGCCTGTGGGTAGCCTGACTACCAATTAGGTACATGACTGTGAAAGCTGATCTCTAGCTCACCCTGTATTTCATGGCATATACCTCTTCGTCCTCACCTTGAGAAGTTTCATGAGTCCCTCAAGCTGCACCATGAGCTGCCTCCTTGAATCCTGGAGGGCCCCTAAGTGACTCTCTAGCTCGTCTTTTCTCTGGCGGAGAGCTCGTAGTTCTGCCATTAGTGCCGGATTCTCTTCGGTGGCTCCCGTCGCGTTACTGAGGCCAGCAGCCTCTAGCTCCTGCTGACGCCTGTCATCACACCAAAACAAACATTTGTCAGGTAACATTCACATTCAACATTAGTGTTATTCATTCAACTCTAGGTGATGAGAGGAATAATTTACTATTTTTGGGTATGATTTCCTCGTCATTTATCATTTGTATTATTTGGATATGATCATAATAAATTACTGCAACTTATAAAGCAAGAATTGTTTTCGTATTATAAATCAGGATTTAGCGAGACAAAACTTGAAGACCATAGTAGGTATATGCTCATAACCATATTCAAACACCTCCTTAAAATGTTTATTTTTCATTCTATTTCTTATTTGTGATTTTTTTTAAAATAAATAGTTTTAATTAAGTCATCTAGTTCTATATAATATTTAACAGGCTTAAGCTATGAACATTAATCTAACATTTATTTTAAATAATCTCATATGATTTTTGTGATGAGTAATTTAAAAAAAAATATATGAGCTACTATTGGAGAAATTTAGGTTTACAATATTTGATGTGGGCATAGTTTAAATGTGGGATGATGTATTTTTGAATATTCTGTCTAAGGATGCCATGTTTTTAATTGTATATGGACAGTTTCTGGTTAGTCAGTCCCTTCAAGATTATTCACAAGGGTAGTTCTTTGTATAATTGTTGTCTTAAACATGATAATGTTGTAATCAATAAAACCATCTTTATTAACAATTAAAATTTTGGTTATCTATTCAGATATTCAATAGCTACTAACTCAAAAACTAAATTAAAAATACTTTTAATTGTAAGAAATAATCTGTTTTGTGGTTGAAAATGTAGCATGTCAATCAGATAGATTCGACAGCTACAGTTAAAAAATCAATATTTTAATAGTTTACGAAAGAAAGAAACAATATTAACATATTTAAAAAATAATCTACCTCAAAGTTTATTTTCTCTGACTAGTTGCAGTCAAATTAAATTACGTGTCTCCCTAAATTGAAACACGTAGTTGTTAAAAATATTGTCTTTCGATAAATACTGTAGAAGTTATCAAAGAAGAGGATTAATATTATCATATTTATGAATAAAATATGTTAGCGCAGACCCTTTGCCATTGGATGATGTTGGATAAATTTACTTGTGCTTGCCATGCATGCTGTCTACAAGAAAATATAGTAAATAACATCTATATCACAAATTCTCATAACAATAATAACGGATCCTAAATAATATAATCATACCAGAGATATTTAAATAGAAGTTACTTTCATATCCACTCACTGTTTCAAGATGTTCTTCGATTGAATTGCCACATGGTAGAAGAAAATTATTCAAAGGTGGCAGCAACACGTGCTTACGTTATAACACCTGACTAAGGAAAGGAATACACATCGAGTTCGACCCAATGACCCACTCCACATCAAGAGACTCTAGCGGTGAGTCAGGGAAGCTTGTTCCCCATTTTTCCCCGCAAGTGGATTTCTCTTGTTAATTTCTTTTTCTGCCCGCCTTCGTCCGTATTTCTCCTTTCTATTTTCCTTTGTTTATCACCTTCTCTGCTTTGTTCCGTCCATATCAGATTGAGTAGTATATAAGGGGCCACGTCCAGGTTCCCATTAGAGCCAATTTACTCCAAACCAGCGTTGAAGGAAGAACTCCTGCATTGTCACGAATCAAAGACCACGTCGACCATGAAGTTTGAGGCGTCGGATACACTGCCACCCTGGACAGGATGACGCACTTTGATGACAACTATACAGTTTGGACCGTTGGATCCACCGCAGCCATGGATAGGACCACAGACTTCAATTAAATAAGTATTTCAAAGTAATCAACGTGTCCTTATGACTCAGAATATAAGTTTTGTAGTAAAAGACAGGCAATGTCTGTTTGCACCCTTTTAGTTTTCTGTATATTGTCGAAGACGATTTTAGTTTGTGTTGATAGTGTGTTGAATTGACAATGGATCAACTGCAAGTCTTGTTGCAAAAAAAAATGTTATTTAATATTTTATAGTGAAATGTTATGTAATTTGGGCTAAATTTGTGGTCCAACAAACATATGTTAAACTTGAATACCAATATTAAAACTTATTTGACGTACTATGAGAACCTCTTGTAATTGTGTAATTTATTTAGTGATCTGTTGTACTACAATTAAAATTTATGTGACATTAAAAGTGAACATAAAATAATGGCGATTGGTTTAGAAAATGTTGTTTAGAATGCAGGTCATATATGATATTAACGTAGTGTTATTTTATTTTAAATACTGTACATCTAATAGTAGATGAACTATACATATATTAGAAGCAAACAAACTTTAAATTATTAGTCTATAGGATGATTAGGATCATCAACGCATAGTGAATATTAAAGTTTATTTATATATTTTCTATTTTGTTACTTATTTTAATTTATTATTTGCAATTTTGGGGATAGGATCACCGAAAAAAAGAATAAGTAATTTTTTCATAGCCTACTTTTAAAAAGAATCCAAAATATGATTTGCTTAGTAAGCAAGCTTTTCGATTTTGTTCTTAACAAATATTTTTTTATTGAAAACACATGTGCCCGCGAGTATTTACTCGAGTATCTACAAGAAGCAATACTAGCTCCGTAGCTTGAGTAACTGTTGCCATCCGATTCGAGTATGGAGTATCTCCGATCACTGATATCTCACTCACCGATACTTTTGAGATCGAGTCACTGGGAGTAGCGGTGATCATATGGTATCAGTGAAAAAATCACAGTGATTTATCGCCCATCTCTATTTTCTATACAATAACAATAATTATTAAGGCCCAATCGTATAATGTCATGTTATTCTATTCGTTAGGACTTAACATGGGGCTAATTGTTAACCCTGGTTAGCATTTTAATGTCCACATTAACTTCCAAACATTCTGCCATATTGTTTTATGGCAATTGCTATTATTCAAGTGAGGTTACATTATTATCATTAGAAAACTTTGAACAGTTATTTATGGATTCTCTCACCAATGATTACCTAATCATATGTTTGCGGTGTTATAAGTCTTAACATGGTATGGCGTCAACCTACCATTTAAATGACCCATGTTCAATCCCAACCACTTCCAATTAAAAAAAAAAATTACTCCAAGTTTAACACCAAGATGATAATAAAATAATTGTAGAATTTATTCCATCTATTTAATAAATCAGTTTAATTTGGGATGCCAATGTTTCTTTTAGGCATGTTTTTATAGGGTGATTTGTAAGTCGTCGTACACACTGGACAGAGGTTTTTAATTCCTTATACCTACTTTTATCATAACTATTTTGGCTTAGTGTAAATTATTTTCAATGGTTTCACTTTGCGATTCGGAGTGGTCATTTCTTGTTGTAAATAGATAATAGTAATTGACAAAAGTTGTAGGCCTACTTTTATTTTTATCTTCTTGTATGTTATTATGTGTAGGCCTGGACTGCTAATATGTAGTATGGGACTTTTTTTCTTCACTTTCTCTGCTCCAGTTTTTGTTTGAATTTTAAATAGTGTATTTAAAAATTGACTACGACGCTATTGTTTGGATATTTTGAAGCTTATAAAATAGCATTAAAATACACGCCTGTTTAAAATAAATGGTTATTTGCAAAGAAAAAAGCATTATATATTTTAAACTTATATTAGGGGTCTGTGAGCTTGGGTTTTTAAATGTGATAGGTTTGGTAAAATATGTATTGCAATAAATAAGAGCAACATAGATTTTAAACAGGTTAATCAACATAATTCTATAACTAAATACTAACTAAACAAGAGCTAGTTTTGTAGCTAAACATATTAATTAATACGAGTTTTAAATATCTTAAGTTTCAAAACATTTAACATAATATATTTTTGATATTAGGTACATTTTTAATTTAACATAAATTATTATTTTAGAAAGGGACCAGGTAGAAATAGTAAAAAAGAATCATTAAATTATTTAGTAATCTTCTAAGCTATTTTTATTTTCATTGCTTTGTCATGGTAATAAAAGTAAACATCTTTAATGTTCAATCAAGTACAAACTAGAATTCCAAGTGGACGACAATATTTAATAAATTTACCAGTTGAAAGTGGTTTTAAAGCTCTAATATGTTATTAGTGAGAAAATTGAAATTAATTTTTAACAATTTGTTAAGTAACCGAATGATTTTTAGGTGAAAATGCCGATATAATTACAATTAAATAAACTATACTTACTAATATGTTTAAAAAATTGATTATTAAGTACATCAAGTGGAAGCTCGAAATATGAGTACTCGCTGAGCCCTAAATGTATGAATATGATTATTGAATAACATGATGTGTTATAAACAACATATACTTATATTAAACTTTAATTTGTTTTCCTAACAAGTTCATAACGTTACAGACATTTAAATAGTTATTTACAATCTGTTGGTTAAAATTAAGCCAATCTAAAGCTTTGTAACAAATCTAGTGCTCTGAGAAGCTTAATGATAAGAACTAATGGAAGGCACCCGTCCGTAACTTGACGAGCACATCAAAATAGTTTTATAAAACGCAAGGCCAAGTTTAACCAATGGTTAAACGTTACAAACGGTTAAGTTATGAGGACTTTAACATGACATTGTAAGATTGGGCCTAAATATCTAAAAAAAAAAGTTTTTGACGGTTTTTACATAGTTCTCTTTTATTTGACAAATTAATAATTGTATTTGTGGCAAATGTCATAAGCCTAAGCTAATATAGTTTTACTCTTTTATTTCTTACAATTTAAAAATTAAGTGATGTCTAATTATTATTATCTTGTTTGTTTACTTATTAATATATATTATCTTATTAATATATAATTTTATTTACTTACATTAAATTTTCAAACCACTGTGAAGTATTGGTTAATACTGGGTCATGGTTAAATATAAAGCAAACCTAGCATAAAAAAATTAAATTAACAATCAAACTACATCACCAAAACACTTAGATCATACCAATTGTGTTGCGCTTCAGTGCCACTAATTGTGTTCAGTTCTTGGGAATAATCTGCAACATGCTGAAGGTTTTATTGAACAGAGCACAACATTAACTAGCAATAATACCTTAACCTTGCAATCTCTCGCATAATCTCTCTGTTTTTGGCCTCCAACTGGCTGATCAGCTCGCGTTGGGCCCGAGAAGTGTCCAGGCTTAAGCTACCTTCTGATGGGGCTCGTCCCTAGAAATAGAACCAACCTGTCATTTAGTGCTTAGATCTTATGTTAGCAATTTAATAACTTTGATTTTTAATATTTTTTAACTAACATTAAGAAAACGCTCAACATAACTGGCTATTGTCCCTAGGACCATTTCCATGGTGAGTTCTGATTTCCCTGAACTCTGCATTCACCTCTGACAAGACATGTATTGATCACAACTTGTGAATGTGTGGAATGCCAGACCTCCGCCGTAGTCCTGATTCCACGTTAAACTGTAGGTCCTCCATTTCCCCTCACAATTACCCTACCATTACACATTAGCATAAGTGTGTATAACCTGGATGGGTAGTAAGACGAGGTTCTAATAATAATAATAAAAAAAATAACAATAATAAATATATATTCAATCCAATCTCTAGATTGACTCAATACTTGGGAGCTTTATGAAAAGCTTGTTCTAAATCGACTCAAATTAAAAAACTTGAGCTCACAGACACCTAGTTAGAACAAAACTCAAGTTGAGGGTTTGGGTATAACATTTTTCTTAAAGAGGTGGCTATTATCTCTTTGTCCTGTTACAGCGGTGTAAAGTGCTGTGTTCATCTTTTCATTGTGAAAATGACATTGTGTTTGCTCCTACCCCTATATAAGGTATAATCATCATCATGAACTGTTTCCAGCTTATGGCCGGGTCTGTTTAGTAAAATGCTTCCATCTCCCTTCGTCCTTCCACCATTCTCCCTCCTGCACTCTCTTTCACACTCCTTCTCTCACTCGCATACTTGCTGCTATCTGTTCCTCCCATCTCTTCCTTGGTCTTCCTTGTGGTCTCTTCCCTACATACTTCATCCATTAATCTTCTTGGAATCCTCTCTCTTTCCATCCTCATTACATGTCCATACCATCTCATCCTAGCTTCCTCTACTATCTCATGTACCACTTGTACCCCAACACTTGACCTTACATCTTAATTCCTTATCTTATCTCTTCTGGTGACAGCTAGAATCTCTTCAAAAACTTCATTCCCATGGCCTCCACTTTCTTATTAATGTATAATATAATTTATAATTAAAAACACAACAGATAAGAAATTGCACTGCCTATCCATTGAAACTAGAGATTGGACACTTGAAACCTTAATTCCTTGAATTCTGCGGTATTTGAGAGATGCACAATGTGTAAAAATCTCAGAAAGGTGTCTTAAATACAATTGAAGATCATGACTTCAAATAACTACTTTATGTAATTGAGCATTTAGTAAAAAGAATTGCATAGACTTGTGTAGTCAGGAGGGTAGAAAAATTATAAAATTGTATTATTAATTTACTAAAAAAAGTGTTCTCTTTGTTGTTTATGACATAAGAAACATGACAAACATAGTATCATTTGTCGGTGGCACTGAGCCCTTACATTTTTAAAGATTCGAGGATTCAAATTTGGATTCGTGATTCGAATGAAATTTTAAGATTGGAATTCGAGAAATAAAGGAGTTGACCAATCTCTATTTGAAACCTTTTCCCAACTTCAAAACAGTGACTTTGGAAAAAGATTAACAATACTTATCTCCTTTTGAAATAGTAAAAAAAATCTACTTGGTTAAATTAGAGGAGAGATACATACTACATGCGGTGGAGGGAAGGTCCTTAGCGCTTGAGGCACCGGCTGAGTGAACAAAACATAAACAAGCAACATTAACACACTTTACAAATATTTAAAAATAAGACGTAATTAAGGCAATTTAAAAAGTAAAGTAAATAAAACTTTATATGACTCATCAAATTGAGACAAGATTTACAGAAGTGGATGAATAAAAAGATTTTGTTTAAGCATGGTTGATTTTTATCTGAGATCCAGGGGTGTGAATTCTTTCCAATCTCTTTCCTGTCGATAGCTGGTTGAATTTCTTTTTAAATATGATATTCATCTACACTATCTAGAAAACAAGTAATTAATAATCTTTGTGTAAAATGCTTCAATAAAAATGAACCACCATGACCTAAAATGTTTCTAGTAACTGTACCGACTATCTTTCAACTATTATTTATTTTTATATTTTAGTTTCAATCATTTAATTCAATTATTCTATTTACTATCACGCGGCTACACTTACATACTTGGATTCATGAAAATAAAACTATTAGTACAGTGTAGTGATAGTTGTATATGTTATATTGATCATTTTGTTTTGTGATACAGTAATACATCTATTATTTCCTATTTGGTGTCTTCGAGCTCATTTAAGATTGTATGTATTGAGTCAAGTCAAGCTTGAATTAAATAAATTTATTGTTTAAAAGTAAATCTTTGAAAATGTTAGAGAATCGATTTATAGTGAAACTAACAAATGATTGCATGATTGCACATTTCAACAAAATCCAAACAAGTAGATACAGGGCCACCCACAGAAAAAAAAAAGTAAAAAAAAAAGCCAGTGACTGCAGCTACCAAAGTGATAACAGTGAATCGCCAATGACCACTTATAAAGAGAATACTTCGATTTAGTGATATTTAAGGATATTTTGAGACGAATTAAATGTATGCTGCCAGCAAGAAAAATAAAATAAAAAATTCCCCGGATCCTCTCCTGCGTGGAACAAGCATGAGCTAAAAATAAATCGACTTAAATAAATGTACATTATTCTTAGGAGTTAAGACTAATATTTAAAATACATATGTAAAAAAAAACCATATCAGTGTTATTCTGCCATAATATTTTCCCAACAACTTCTACAAACTTTCAACCAAGTTTATGTTTCAATGTAATTCCCTCACTAATACCCATAGCACTTTCATCTATCAAGTTACTCATCGTCTGAAATGTCATTTGTTGAAATTAAAAATGCCAGTTACCAAGGTTGCAATGCAAAGCAATTTATTACCATGTCTATTAACTTGTTGTTGACCCGCCTCGGTGGCGTAGTTGGCTAACGCGCTTGTCGTGTTGAAGCTCGACTGCTGAGGACGGGGAGATCGAGGTTCGAATCTCTGTCGGGTGAACTGGGGGTGGTTTTTCCTAAATAGTTTTCCACTCTCCCTCCAAGAAAACGCGGGTTCACTTCCTCTAATTCAACCTTTCCAATTCCTAATCCATTAGCGTAATTAGTACTTAAAGCGTATAACCCGATCGGGTAGTAAGACGCGGTGCTATATATTATATATTATTATTAACTTGTTTTTGAAATCCCTATCAACTCTGTAGCGTTCACACCTGTTTTTGTGTACACTTAATAGTGTCATACTGCTGAGCCTTCTGTAACTCATCAAAATCCTGTCAGGTTTACAGTCTCTGAAGTGTACAAGACGATTGTTCTGCAGAACTAGAAGTTGCTGAAAGTGTCGAATTGAGGTTATGTGGTATAGAGTACTATGCTAAATCATGGTCCAGCACACTTACCTACGTGATACTGGAGTAGAAATTGTTTAGATATAACACTAAAAAGCTAAAAAACACATAAACACATTTTTAAGGACAAGCTTTCACTGTCACAGACAGCTTCATCAGGAGAGTAGACTGATGCTTTTGGTGGAACTGTAAGGTCAGGTGTGGACAGTCAACCTTACAGGTCAACCAAAAGCATCAGTCTACTCTCCTGACCTGATGAAGCTGTCTGTGACAGTGAAAGCTTGTCCTTAAAAATGTATTTATTTGTCTTTTAGTGTTCTATCTAAACAATTTCTACTCCAGTATCACCTAGGTAAGTTTGCTGGCTATCCCTCCTAATTTAAACCATGAATGTGTCAAAGCAATTTTGATTGCTGTTCAGTGGTGGATTAATCAATTGGAAGCCCCCACAAGTGCAACCTTATCCTGAGGCCCTTCCTTTTATTAACAATATTATTATAAGTATTTTAAATTAAAATGTGATAGTCGAAAAATACATCATTTATTATTTTTCAAAAAAATAAAAACGCATACAATCAAAAAGTACATAAATGTGTAGCATAAAATAAAATCACACTATGCATCTCATTTAGTATTATTAGTATTACATTTTTTCTTGTGCAGAATTGAATAAAATGAATAAGTTTATATATTTAATGTAAATTATCTTTCCCATATTTCATCAGCACGGGACTGATATTATTTTTGGTAATGAGCTGCGTAATTTCCTTCCTTAATACAGTGTGACTTCTTCAAGGGCAATAGCTGTTTGGAATTTGTGTTACTTCACAGCTATTGTGGCTTCAGATGAGAGTAAAATAGATTGTACAAGAGTATAAGGGTCTAATTTTGAGGGATTTAGAGGGTTTAGGAAAGTGCAAAAGGTTTTTCAATGCTAGAAGACCTGATTTCGATGGAATTGGAGGGTCCGGTATGTTTGTAAGATATTGTTAAAAGCAAATCAATGTCATTATGGTTTTGGAAGAAGAGATTGAATGAAGAGAGAAGTGTTTTTGTCTATCTAGGCCTAACCTATCATTTAAGGTTGTCTTCCTTCACTATCACTTACCTTACAATATTGTGCAGTGGTTCTACACTATCTTATTGTACATTTCCAGCCCATCATGCAATTATTCATTCTATTACTATTTATAATTTTTAGTGTGATTTTAATGTCCTTAAAGACACGAGTGTGGAAACCAGTTTAATGATTTTTTATATTAGGCTCTATATTTTTTTAGTGTTGTTATTATTTTTAAATTGTGTTTTTTAAGTGTTATTTATTATTTAAAAACAGATATTTCTATTTTTTTTAATATTTATATTTATAAAAATGAGTGTTATTCATATTTTAAGAAAATGTGTTTTAATATATTTTTTTTAAATCTGAAATTTTAAAGATATTATACCTATTTACATCTAAAATAAACAAATATTTTAAAATTATGAATATCTTTGAACTCGACTTGAACTAGAGAGCTTATAGAAATACTCAACTCGAATGAAAAACCCAAGCTTGCAGATCCCTAGCATGGAAGGGTAAAACTCACTGATACTATAAAATTAAAATAATCACAATACTACTGTAATACTATTCCTAGTAAAATCTGCAAACAAGATATATTACTCTGAAAACCAAACTATATAGAAGAAAGAATGAAGCTATAATGGTTAAGGCAGGATGAATAGTGTAAAGAATATTTATATTTGTGAAATTAAGAGATACTTCAGCCAAACTCTTTATACATGCTGTGACAAAGAGCATGCAAGTAGGGGAGAAAGTAAGATCACTGAATGAAGGAGTTTTGAATCCTTAAGTGAAGAAGTGAAGTGGATTTTTTTTAAAGTAGGTAGTATTAGCTTTTTTTTTTTGTTTGCTTGTATACATATCCATCCATTACAGTTTCCATCCTATGGCCTGGATCAGTTTTTTTAATCAAGCCATATATTTTCCACTACTGGCTGGCTAGGCCTGTCGTAGCTTTATATGTCTTATAATCTATCTTGAGACTATGACAGGCACAACATCCAGTCTCTGGCCATCAACTTATCAATGTGAAAGGGTTAGCACATATTTTTATCAATGATAAATTTTCGACCATTCCGGGCATCAAACCCGAGACTCTTAGCTTAGTAGGAACACACTACCAACTGAGCTAAGGTGTTTGACTAATTTTCTTATAGCTCTAGAAGGAAAACCTCTTTTCACTTTATGAAGTATCGTATTATGTTTGGAAGAAGAAGGCCTACAGGAAAGGTGGATAGAAACATATAAAAGGCTAAGTATAAATTAGGCGTCTGAAGGTTATAATGAAGTGAACTAGTTTTAAGAACTTTTATATGTTCAAAATTCATCTAAAACTAAATACAAAACTACAAAGCAACCAGTCTTTCATTATCTTACCATACCATTGACTCATATCTACTAACTTGTAGTTGAAAAATAATATTAAAGTAGAAACAATAAATTGACAAAACTATAACAGTGTGTTGACATAATTAGTTGGTTAATACTTTAACTTAAGTATTTGTACCAAGATATCAGCACCAACTCACCGCGCTCCTAGCTTCTGCTGCAAGCCTCGCTGCATACCTAGCAATCAACCTATGCTCGTCATCTAATCTTGTGGAATCTAGGCTGGAGGTGTACTTGCCAGGGCTGCTTGAGCACATACCACTGGAATAAACGGAGAACAATAATAAGCACCTCACTTTTATTTTAATTAACACTATTCAAGTGTTTTTTTTTTGTCACCGTGTCTCACTCACTACCTGTTTAGGTTCTGCACATATTACTAACTAATTAATGTTAGTATGTTAGGAATGGGAAAGGCTTCATTTTATAGAAAGTATATCTGCATTTGTGTGGATTGAGAGTGGAAAACCATTCAGGAAAAGCCATCCTCAATACACTGGCCAGGATTCGAAATCTGATTTCCCCCCCATTGTCAGTCCAGTCTATTGCTAGAGTAATGCCTTAGCACAGGAATGGTCAGACTTTTTGATCTAGGAATCTACTCCGAAGAAGGAAAATTCTTTACGATTTACTACAGAACCATAGGTTTATATTGTTTGTTACATTGCTAAAAAAATTCCATTTTGTATTTTAATAGTAAAATTATATTTCATATAAAAACTTACTGTGAAGTTGATATATGACACTTCTTAATTTTAAGAAAGTTTGTTGAATGAGTGTTCATAATTACTATTATAAATCAATGTCAGATTGTAATTAGTCATCAGTCAAACAGATTCAATATTTCGATTTTCTAATGTTGATTTGAGAAAAATCTGCAAACCCTCTCATTTATTTTTTTCCTCTCAATATCTTTTAATTGATCGACCAGGAGATTGACCAAACTAGCGGTCACTATTGACTGTTTGTGCATCTCTGCCTTAGAGCTTAAACCATTCAACCACCTAAGCCGGTTTCAGGTGTGTTAAATAGCATGCATAACACTTTGAGGTAGATCAGTTTCTTGTTCAAATTGTGGTTGAGAAATTTTGAGAGGTTGTTTGTAATTGAATATCCATCAGAGGGTATTAGGCAGTAGTGATTTTGGTGTGTTACAGCAGGAATGTAGTCAATGTTAGATAATATATTCAGTTTTACAGTTTTTATGAACCGGTATAAAAACTTTCTGGACAAAAGTTATTTTAAAATTTGTTTAAATAGATGGACTCAATTTGTTAAGATTATCAATTTAAGATTTTTTTATCATTGTCATAAGCATGGTGGCATTAGGATATGATATTTTAAAGACAGGCAAATATTGCAATGGTTATAATGTAATTCTAATAATACATTAAGCAACTGGAAAAATAAAGACTTCAACCCACAGCGACTATCCTTGCATGTAAAGGAAATAAAAATTTCAAACTTTATCTAATTTAAACCAAAGGAGCAAGATGAGTAGAGCAAAACAAAATAATGTCTGGAGGAAGGATGAGAAGTTATATTATGTGGAAAACAAAATCAGGATTGTTCCCAAACTTTCTGGGCTATAATTAGGTGCTATATTTGTGTGACCTATATGTCATTTTTAATTCTAGCAAACAATAAAACGGTTAAGAAGATATTTGGTAACCAGCACACTTATATGGGTAATGCTGGTGTAGAAATTGTTGAGACAACACGCTAACAAAAAGAACCAAACACCAATTTTTACCAGCTACAAGTAGCTTTCTCAGGAGAACAGAATATAGCAAGTTCTTAAAGGCTATTGCTAGTAGGTGGCAGCTCAGATCTGATTCATAAGATTGTGTTTAGGGGGCAGTAATTGTTCAAGATAGAAGGGGACTGCAAATGTAACTGCCATTTACTTTCTGTGTATTATATTTTTGTAATTCTAACTATGATAAAAGAATATGTCTGAAAATATAAGTTTGCGAATAATTTAGATATAAAAATATGTGGGGATGAAAAAAGTGAGAGAATAGGTTTGGATATGTTTATCATGGTCTAACTTATCAAGCTTTCTAGCTTGGCTCTCTTCTCTATTACTCACCGTTTGCGTAGAAACATAGCAGTTAATATTATACTAGCTTACTAGTAACAAGAACATAATATACAATTTGAATTATTACCTCCTTCCTGTGGAGCGGCTATCCATCGAACCTCCATCAAACTGTGGCATGAAGGAACTATCAGGGAAACCGTTGTGTGATGGCAAGGGAGATGGAGGACTGGAAAATAATTGTAAATAGTTAATGTTGTTATTATTATTATTATATTACTATTATTAGCACCACATCTTACTATGTACTTATACTAATGTGTAATGGTAGGGTAATTGTGAGATGAAATGGAGGACCTACAGTTTAACGTGGAATCCGAACCACGGTGGGGGCCTGACATTCCACACATTCTCAAGTTGTGATTAATACACGTCTTGTCAGAGGTGAAGGAAGGGTTTGGCAATCAGCTAAATCTGTGCAGGGACCAAGGATTAAACCCCGGAACCCCAGCACAGAAGTCTGACACCTTACCCTTAGACCACAAGGTCACCCAATAGTTAATGATTATGAACAAAGAAAAAGGTATTGGAAAGAGGGATAGGAACAATTAAGATGGTTGAACACAATATCTGTATTTTACAATTAAAAGATAAAATCGGTTGATATCTTACAAACCTTTGACTATAGTTTAATTATTGTCCTTAGAAGGAAGGAAGTTTGAAATACACAATGCAACTTCCTTAAATAGGAAACCAAAGAAAGAGAAAATATAAAGAATAGTAAGATACATTGTGCAACAACAATATACTGATACTAGGGCTTGTATGCAAGAACGATGCTAAGCATGGCCAAAGTACTAGGTTAGCACTAGCACAGAACTAGCAAAGCACAGGCTAAGCACTGTCTAAGTCTGACGGGTGCCTTGCAAGAACGTCAGGTGAGCAGTCACGTGATAAAAATAATACACAGAGTGTACCTTGAAAATCGAAATATTTGATGAAATTCATTTTCAGAGTAAGCTTGTAAGGGATTTTCTAAATCCCTTACATGCTTCCAAGGAATTTTCACCAATTCATGATCTTCCTCTACAAACTCGTCGAGAATGTTAAAAAAAGGAACATCTAGATGATCTAGACCCACTATTATTGTTGTGAAAGCAGCTGTCTCAATCGTATATGAGCGCAGCGCCATATTGTGGATGTATTATGAAAGTACGAGCAAAGTACAGCCAAAGCAAGCTCAAGACCAGAATTTGGCGAGACTTAAAATAATGCATCATTGATCGTCCTACCACGCATCTTATACTTTGCTTGTACATTGGCTGTGCTTAGCATCGTTCTTGCATATGGGCCCAGGGCTCTGCAAGTCTTGGATTTTGAGCTTCGAGCCAAGCTTATCATTAAAGATTGAGATTGAGATCAAAAGTTTTCTATGCTCGTCATGTTCAAGCTTCCTTTTGATGTGCATACAAAAAACTTAAAATATTTTCATCCATTTTGCATTAAATTTTATTTGTATTGTCATGACAAGACAATATAAAATAGAAATAGCTAAATATTCCCTAGATTTAATTAAATAGTCATTAATCTTACTAATTTACATCCCTTTCTAAAGTGATATTTCATTTAAATTAAAAATCTAACATTAAGAATACATGCTAATTATTTTCAAACTTATGATATATTTTAAAACTTCTAATAATACGTTCAACTTCAAAACTGGCTTTAGTTAGTATTTAGTTAAATAAATATGTTGGTTAACCTGTTTACAATCAGTCTTGATCAACATTCCAACAAATATTTACCAAACTTACCACATTTAAATAATGGAAGGCAGTTACCATTTCATTTTGTCTACTAGAAATATTATTTTAACCCTTTTAATTTTAAAGTATGAAAATCAACTTTTATAAACATAAAAAAGTTTATTGAGATAAATTTAATAATAAGATCATTTCTAGCGAGAAGCCATACAATGTGAATGTGCATTTAATGTCTCTAAGACATGCTGTTGAAACCATTTTAATTAAGATTTCTGCCATATTTTTATTTGAGTGTAGTTACTTTTATATTGTGTTCTTTTTAAGAGTTATTTCTAATCTAAACACCAATATTTACATTTTTAACTTTTTTTTCCAAAATTATTACTATTTATTTAATGAACATATGTTGTTTTCATTTATTTTTAAGATCTCACATTTTAAAGATGTGGTTTTACATTTTACGTTTTTTTTGATCGGTGACTTTTTAAATATACTATTTTACTTTTAAATGAACAAATATATACTCTTAACCTTTTAAAATTATGAATATACTCAAACTCAACTTGAGCTCATGAGTTTTTTTGAAATTCTCAGATCGAGTTCAATTTCAATGAAAAGACTCAAGTTCACAGACCCCTAGGGGTTACTATAGGTGATTACCAAACTCATAATTGCCAAATTCACATTCTTGAGGTAACTTACCCTTTACTGCAGTACTTTGAACCTTTAATATTTTGCTCTGTGCAGCTTCAACACGGTCTATTTCATTGTTACATAAATTTTGATTGCATCACATTGAATAATATAAGCTGCTGAGCACAGTTTTGACTTTTAATGCATATATTAATTCAACTAAATAAGCACAAGGCTCAAAGCCTTACCTCTCTACACTAAAACCGGACAACTGAAGGTGAGGTTCTAGTAATAACAACCCAGCATGACTCACAAACAGAAAGACTGCACGTATCATTAGGCATTGAATGTAAGAGCACAAGAAAATACCAGGAAATCCACAAAAAAAAAATAGTCACTATAAACAAGCTGCTTCATGGGGAAGAGGAAGGGAATAGGAGTCATCCCCAGAAACAAAGAAGGGCAGTCAAACACATAATAATAAGAACAAATTAAAGGAAAACATAGAACATATAAATAGAAAATCCCTAACACATTAAACTCAGTTCCTGAATATTTGTCATGACATAGCGGCATTATCTAACAAAATTTTTAAATTAGGGAAAAAGCTCTCATTAAATTCCAGGACACCCTTTAAAGATTTTCAAGAAATTTTAGTATCACCATGTGAAGAAAATTAAACTCTAAATATGTTTGTACTGAAGCAATTTTTTATTTATTTTTGCAAAAAAAAATAAAAATGTTTTGATATAAAAACTGCAAAAACGCTGGCTTTTTTTCAAATCACCTTCTATCTTGTTTTAATGGTCTGCGAAGCCCTGATAATATTGCTATCGATTCAAATTTTACATTATTCAATTTGATATCTCGAATCAAACCACATTAGAAAAAAAATTGATAATGTTTTAGGTTGTGTTGGATCCCACAATGTGCCTAAAATATGCTAGTATATTTTTAATAACAATTCTTATGACATAAAGTAAATTCTTATTAATTAGTATCATAGTGAACAAAGTAATCCACCTATCCCTATCTTGAGCTAGTTCTATCCAGGACACTTTATTACACCCTATTCCAATCTTGAGTTAGTTCTATCCAGTCAGCCTTGTTCATTACACTTGTATCTCTTTCAGGTCCATTATAATGTTATCCTCCCATCTGTGTTTGATGGTCAATACTCTGTTCTCGGTTCTAAAATATCTCATTCATGCTGCATATCTTACCCACCGTAATCTTCCAGACTTGATTATCCTATCAATGTTGTGTGAAGAGTACATGGTAAGTAACCTCCTCCACTTCCCAGTAGTCTCATCCCTATTGGACCAAATATTTTCCTAAGCACCTTGTTTTCGAACACCTTAAATTTGTTTTCGCCATGTAAGGTAAGAGACCACGTTTCACACCCAGAGAGGAACAACTGGTAAAATTATTGTTTTGTATATTACAATTTTTACATTCCTTGAAAGCAACCAATATGTCAACCACTTATTGACTGAGTAATAGCATGCATTTCCAGATATGATTCAATTCGATAATTAATTATATGAAATTAGCGAATAATATTTGCTTTGATTTGAGATTTGATTTAAGCTCAAAAAACTTGCTTTGCAGTTGTCAATTACTGATACATACCAAAATATGTTGTCCTTAAAGAATATAATAATAATAATAATAATAGTGTGCGCCTGGTCTTCATCATTCCTAGCCCAATTTGTGCAAAGATTAGCCAGTAATAATCTACTGTTGTTCAGGTGATGCCTGAATATACTAATCGTGCAGTCTTTCCGTGGAGTATCTTTCCATGTTCTGATGAGATGAGGTGATGGTGATAGTGTGTATGAGGGTGTGGAATCAGTGGAAACAAACCTAAATCCAGCTTAATTAACTAAACCATTTTGACCGTTGGGCTAGTTCCCCTTTCGGAAAAAATATCCAAGGGACCGGCCGGGAATCAAACCTGGGGCCCCTCGGCTTGTAGCCACGTGCATTGACCACTACACCACAGGACCGGTTTACTTGAAAAATAATCAAGTAGGACTATGTCTTCATGATATTAAGCTAAATTTGAGGTAACTTTTTTTTTCAGCACAGTCTTACTGCCCAATCTTAATAGTAATAGTGTTATTGTAGTGCAATGATCATTAAAGAGCAGTCAATAACCTAACTAAAACATATAATTCTACCACTGGTGACATCATAGTCTATAACCAATAAGCAATATATAAGCAATACCTACACTATATGAGATAAGTTGAGGGTTTTCTCCGGCTCTTCAGGGAAACGTGGAATGTTGGTCCGGCCTTTTTCTGGCACGCAACGGAATGATTTGCGTAAGGAATGGCCAATCTGCTTGCTTGGAGACTTCTGATGAAACAAACATGCATATATACTCAAAATGTAAGGCAGTCGATTATGAAATAGAGGTAAAGTAGGGTGTTTTAACGTTAATTTCAGGTAAAATAAAACTAGAATGTTGGAATCTTAAAACACCATATCATTCAGTGTATGCCCTACTTCTTGTCTGTCCACCAATCCCTGTTGATTTATAATAAATAAACTAATATGTGCACAGTATACACGAAAGACAAAGTCAAAAATAGTGATGGCCAAGGCTGCTTTCAACAAGAAGAGGATGCTACTGGCTAGCAAACTAAACCTGGATGTGAGGAAGAAACTGATAATGTGCTACATATAGAGCATCGATTTGTATGGAGTTCAAACATGGACCCTTAGGGGAAAAAAAGAGAAGAAATACATCTTTTTTAAAAAGAGTAAATAAAAATACAACCACTATGCAAGTGATTCTACAATAAGAGTTTAACTGGATGGGTCATATTATGAGAAGAAATGGCTGAGTGATATATATAAAGATTGGTGGGATTGCAAAGGGGACCAGGAAGACTACATATGCCACTAATTGATGACCTCAAACAAGTAAAAATAATGAAGTTTCAGGACATAAAAAAAAATTACTGATAAGACATAGAGGACTTGATTTGGAACATGCAATGAACCCGTCGAAAGAAAGAACACTATATAGACAGGAGTATAGTATATTTGAATAAGTGAGGGTTATTANNNAAAAGGCTCAATTTGTAGTCACATATTTGTTGCTGCAATATTAGACCAAGCTCAGAACGAGAGTGCCAGATGATGCTGACAAAAAAAAGTTATTCATGTTGCCTACTTAACCTAACCATAAATATAAGCCACATAAGTGAAAGTGATAATGGGGTCTTAGAGGTCAAATACCTATTAATAAATAATTTAAAAAATGTATA
The DNA here is from genome assembly GCA_902151425.1 of Timema shepardi. NCBI lineage: Eukaryota > Metazoa > Arthropoda > Insecta > Phasmatodea > Timematidae > Timema > Timema shepardi. Next base: position 6,432 of record CABFVX010002618.1, on the reverse strand, counting down.
TTGACAGTGATATTTAGTTGTGCTGTTCATAAACTTAATTCAAACATATGATTAAAAAGTGACACCTGGATAAAGGAATCAAACCCAGGACTCTAGGTTTAACGTGTCAACCAATGAGCAATTCAGTCATTTATTTAGGTAGTTTAGGGAAGACATTTGGATATTGCAAGTTACTCAGAGTTATCAAAAATCAAGCCACAGCTTATAGTCAGCTTTTTGCACTGTTACATTCTACAATTTGTTTGTATAGGCGTTGTATTTATACACACATTACTTTAAAAAAATGTATTTGAGGTATTTAACATGCAATTCATGAACCGACTGACTGATTATATCAGTGCGATACACACATTACTAAACTAGTTTTAGAGATATATATTAAATAGTGAGTAAATATGGCTTGTACCCACTATTACCTCTTAGGCTACAGTTACAGTGGCAAGTGAATTGTGACAGTTCTCACGTAAGTGCTGTCCGCATCTGTTTACACTAGCAGCAATAAAATTCTTTGAGATCTGTTGGGCGAGTGGTGTTAGCGAGAGACGTTGCGAGAGTTTTCACAAAGCTGTTTACACTTGAGAAGAGAATATTGCTCGCATAAGGTTTGTTACAGTCAGTTTGGAATAATGCCTCTCGTTAGACAAGTCAAATATGCTGTTGCATTATCAATCTCAAACCAAATATATTCTATTAGTAGAAAAAAAAACTGAGGGAAAGGAGAATCTGGGTTAAGGAGTGGATCCAGTACCACTTTTTTTCAACTTATTTTTCTTCAATCCTTTATTAAATTGACTGTCTATAATGTTCAGCTTCCTAGATATTTCCATTGGGTTGGTGGAAAATTTGTTTGCTATTGCTTGTAAGGTGTAAGGCATCTTGTTTGTTTTTATTTAACCTGTCTCTGTATTGTAAATTTCGCACAAAACTTCATTTTCCTCATTTAACTATTAGCAATTTTATTTCACTATCACTCCCCTTTTTGACAGCGGACATCATCGAGAAAGACATTTAACTCGCTCACGTCTTGCAGAAAATATTGAAATGGTTTGGCTATTCTGTGAGAGCTTGCGGAAGAGGCGAGGAATGTTTTTAGACAGGGATGTGTGGGTCTCGCAGAACAACTTGCGTGAGTCATCAGAAATATACTCACAGAGCTGTTTACATTTGTGACAGTAGTGTCTGAAAGCATCTCGCGTGATATTACTTGCCAGTTTATCTGCACCTTTATAGTGCCAGCCAGTTGATATATCAACTGCGAGGAAGTTTGCTTAAAGTGCCACAGACCAATATGTCAACCACGAATTTTCATGCTGTTGTAATTTTGTTTTCATTCGAGAGATGTCAGAGGTGTTCATACTGGTAAACAACTTTATGTTTCCACTCCATAAATATAACAAAAGTTTGGACGCTGAATGTATATCTTCAAAATTATAGCGTGTACAATTAATGACAAAAATGCAAGTAAATATTATTTAAATGGCCTAGCATTCATAGTGTAGCCTACTTATTAACCGCTGACACCAAAAGGGCTAACCATCAAACTTTTATTACTATACTATTGACTTACATAGGTGGTGTACTCCTTAACTTCATGATCGTTAGCATGAGGTCCTGACACTCGTCCTCTCCAGAAACAATCTTGGCATAGCTGGTAGCTGTGGCACTTCTGGCACCGATATCGGAACCCAGAGAACCCTTCTCTCTGACACGCATCACATGCTGTTGGGTGGACAACTGGAACATAGTAATGGGTGATACTGGGATGCACTGAAAAACTGTGGGCTAACTTACACTGTATCAAATACCATCTATATAAAGTAATGTCACTAGTATTTTGATATTTAAAAAAACTATAATTCACTCCAAAAGGATTGAGGTTATTGAAAAAAATAACAATTACCTGTCTCCACGCTTGCCAACCTATGTAGCAAGGGCAGCCACACCAAACAATGAGGGCCTGGATCAGACATCATTGTATCCATAAAGTCATTCACAGTCTCCTTTCCATTCTGAAATCAGCAAGGAACATGAATTACACACTTACTTAAGTGTAGACAAAACATAAAAATGTATATTCAAACAAGCATGAATACACAATAACTTCAACAAAATAGCACAAGAATGAATTCACGCACATCCACATATTTATTAAAGGACTATGAATCACAAATTCTATAGGATAGTTTACTGACCTTTTCACCTCTTAGATTTTTGTAACCTCCATACCCTTCTTATTAGCATATCTGATCAAAAGATATCTTTATGAACTGATGTAGCTATTTTACCTGATTTGCTAACATATAAATTACTATTTTATAAAGTTTACATTACCCCGGTAAAGATGGTGGCTGCAAGTCCTTCTGTGTAGTTGAACGAAGGGCTCTCATACACTGTGGCTGGAAGGGCCAACACTTCTTGAAGATATTCAGCAAACCTCCACACCGCCATATGACCGTTACCATCCGAGATCTGGGAGAATATGTCTGTACACGAGAACCACACACTGAGCTTTTGTCAATTAGAGTTTTTGTGAAAATAAACTATAATCAAGTATATTGTTTTTTAACTAGAGATGGAAATCTTTACCTTTGTTAGAAGAAGAATAATTACAAAAATAAATGTAAACACAAATTAAGGAAATAAAACATTTGATATTTTTCATAATATTAGTGCTGAATCTAACAGTTCATTAACTATCAATATGTGTGAAATACATAACATATTTGTAAAAAATAGTGACGTAACAAAAACAGGTAAAATGTTTTGTGTTTCAGAAACTGTAAAAGCTATGCAGAATCAAAATATGAGCGTTATATCGAGCATTTTTTTATAGAAAAATACACAATAAAATGTTTATTTTTAAAAGACATAATTAGTTGGATACATAATTTTTTTTACTATAAATACTGGTAGTAATAATAACATCTACTTTATCTACATTTTACAAAACTGTTAAAATGAAAACTTGAAAGTGAATGTTTCACATTTGCATATTCGTTTGTATCTTCAGATAGATATGATTCAATCAAAGTTGATTTTTATAGAAAGAAATTAAATATTTTACATTCACTTTCTTTCCTAAACAAAATCCAAGAGAATTATTCTTAGACAAATTTGAGGATATTAAAATATTAGTGAAAAAATAACATGCAACTTTATTAAGACCAAAGCAAGATCACTTTCATCCTACACTAATTAAGTATTCAAGGTCCGTTTAAGAACACCTGCTCTAGCAAATATGCTGAAAATATTTAAGTAATACATTGGGTTCTTATAGCAATATTTTTCCTTTTAATATTCAAGGATTAGCTTTAGTTTAGTTTAAAGGCAAATTATAAAAATATATTCAGACTTACACCTGAGTTTATCCATCAGCTTCCCAGCACACATTGTTGCCAGTGCTACTTTTATGGAGAACACTCGGATTTTGCCAATATTTTCCCTGTAAGTAAAATATTAACTTATATTAGAAAATGATTATCGTGAGAAAATGTTGTGCTCAGCCTCTAACTACCAGTATGTGCTATTTACATTAGTGGGGTAGGTAGGAATGAGAAAGGTTTAATTTAGAGTAATGTATCTAGTGAGAGTGAGAAACCATCTGGGAAAAAAACACCTTCATTACACTTGGCAAAGATTCAAAACTTAACCTCCCCACCACCGACAATCCAATATATTGCGATTTTGATGCCTTAGACCAGCGGTAATCAACCTATGGCATGCCTGGAAGGTAACAAGCTTACCTTGCTTTATTCTGCTATGGCACAGCTTGTAAGATGGGTCTATGTAATCCATAAAGGCAAGACGGTTTGCTTTGAGGGTAGATGGCGCATACATACATCTAGGTTAAATGCCCCAGGCTTATCACCCCTTAAGTGTTCATTAGTGATAGTTGTACAAAGGGAGAGACCCCAACAATAACAGTACAAGCCAAAACACATTGAGGAAATACTTAGCATCAAACTGATATAAAGTTAAACAAATTTGTTCAATATCATTTTTAAACTATATAGTCCACCATTTCTTTTAAACCCAAACGGTCTGCAATTTCAAAAAGGTTGCCAACCCCTGTCTTAGACTATGCAACTCTCGATGCAGGTGTGAACTGTTTGGTAAGCTAACATTATTCAAATTAAGAATATAGATGTATTCCAAAATAAAATGCCATACTCGGATTCTATAGACAATATAAATACTAATTCACTAATATTAATAAATCACTGCTTGATAAATACAGAAATCAGACTTTGTAAATGTAAATATAATACAAACTCCATTTATTTAACCAAAGGGGATAATTAAGTAGCCAGGCAGTGTCAGTGGTGCTTCCTAATAAGAAGAAACAATCAACATTCTTAAAATAGAATTATAAATCATTGTGATATGTTTTAATACTAGTTTTTGTTCGTTAAAAATATATTTCTGCAGCGGCCAAATCCACATGTACAGGAAAGTCCCTGAACATTGGTTGGTTGTGTCCTTATGTTTCAATGCTTACCATTGATCAATGACAAAGTCATTTTTAATCTGAACTATATTAAATAGAACTTTTAAATTATGGTACATGGAACATGTTGAAAGCATTGAGTTGAAAAGCATAACAAAGTGAAAGGAGGAAGGAGAATATTTGCATGATAAAACCAGTATTTATCACTTGGGTTCACATAGCGCAAGTGCAGAGCAAAATAATGGTTTGTTTAAATATGATACAGTAGTTGAATGAAAGGTGGACACATGAATCAAACCCTGGACTTTTGGTTTAATGCACTAATGCTCTACTGAGCTATCCAGGATATTTACCTTGCTTAGTCATTCATCCCTAATATTTTAAGGCAGAGTCTGTGATGGATGTATTACAATGCTTTGGTGCAGATCATATATAGATACATTTCAGATGTACGTACACAGAGTAAGCCGAGAGCAGCCAGTTGAGAAGCAGCCCCGAACAGGACTCCACGTGAACCTGCTGTGCCACAGGCAGCCTTTTGTTCAGATTATTGTAAAGACTGGAGACAAGTGTTTCAAGGCGGGAAACATTCACCTCTGTCTGCGGCTCAAGTGTGTTCAGCCCATTTTCCCGGAATGCCTCTATCACGTTCCAAATGTCCACCACGTGCACTGGAAAAAAGTATTCAGCACCAAACACTTATTGACACCACATATTAAACAGCGACACAAACAAACTGAACAGTCGCCCAACCCCATCTCCCAAAGATCGCAAATAATGTGGGTGAACTCTCTAATCAAATGAACTACAACTATAAGATAAGGCTAGATTTTAAGACCCAACTTATGACTTTATATTCAAAATGTCTACCACCTGCAGTTTTATAGTAGCATGTATTAAAAGTGCTCTAACATTTTTAATTGAAAAGAAAAGTACAAAAATTCAATTTCTGGATGCTCCGCTGATATTAAATACATTCTATTCATAGTATTTTAAAAAAAATCAATTTTAAGTGAATTTAAGTTGGACATAAGTTGCATAAATTTGAATATTAATGTATTACTCTTGAGTTAATATTCAATATATGCATGGTCACATCATCCTTTGATTTTATCAACTTAGTTTTAAGTGTAATTATGAATCAAATGTCTATTTTAAAATGCACCTAATTTTTGAGATGTTTGTTGCCATTTCAACATATTCATAATTAAAATGTATCATAACTTGTAACTAATATTACCAAATCTTTTACAAATATCATTTAAATACTGTGCATATACATTATATTTATACTACATATTTATATTTCTTTCACATCAATCCAGTACAACTTGTCCAACTTAGATTCACTTTTTTTTTATAAATATTATTAAACATTCCTTACTAAGCAAGTAAAATGTTTTTCAAAAAACATTCTATTCAGTTTGTTTTTTTTGTATGAGGTATATTTTTGCTGTAGATTTACATCTATAACTATACAGTATTGTTTAGAAATGAAATTAGTTAAAATATACTCGGACTCTCTTAATTATCAATTAAAATATTACTCACAGTTCACTTTCTTCTGTACAAAGCGTAACTTGCATGCAGTGCGATATGATGCAAAGCGTATCATATCAAAATTCTGAGCTCGCATCTCCTGCATCATCTGCAGACGCAATTCAGAGTTACGACTGTCTTCTGTCATTTTGTCAGCCTAAAACAATAAAAAAGGAATCATGTCACACTTAAACATTCAAAATAATCTAATAATAACTTTTTTTCCTATTCCTTTTACACATTTATTGACCTTATATAATATAAAAATTATTACGTTTCACTTGCATTAAAAGAATGCTCTTAAAATAGATTTGATATCGGTGACAAGGTTTGAAACTTAGCTAACTGTGGTGGATATGGTTTAAGGCTGTGCAAGAGTGATAATATTTTATTTTGTTTTATTATTTTTATTGTTGTGAGCCTTCTTAATAGAATAAAAACATTAA